>PVJC01042840.1:0-14762 GCA_004026665.1 Murina feae
GTCCCACATGAAGCAGGGCAGCATAACCACACTTTCACCAGTCATGATCCATCAACCTTGAATTGAAAACGAAATTGTTTCACAATAAAAAGTTCGAGCCCTGAAGGGGAATAGACTATGCTGCTCTAGGTAGGATTCAATGGCTGGTCTTTGGTTTGTGTGCTTTTAAATATAAAAAACATTGAAGGTCTACCTACCTTTCTAGAGAATCAATGTGACGGCTCACCTGTTCCTCTTATTTCCTTCTGCCTATGTGTTGCCAAGCATCTCCTAAATAAAGAAGCTATGGGATTGTCTATTAAAGAGAGAATTTCTGAATTTTTTCTGCTTTGGCTGCAAAGATATCTCACTAGTGTTTAAACTAAAATGAATCCTGATGCTCTAAAGCAGTGCTTCTCAACCTTCTGGCCCTTTAAATACAGTTCCTCATGTGGTAACCCAACCATAAAATTATTTTTGTTGCTACTTTATACCTGTAATGTTGCTACTGTTATGAATTGTAATGTAAATATCTGATATGCAGGATAATCTTAGGTGACCCTTGTGAAAGGGTCGTTCAACTGCCAAAGGGGTCGCGACCCACAGGTTGAGAACTACTACAAAGGCATAAAGCACTTAGAAAGTAAGAGTGAAATTAGGTGCCAAGTATTATTTTCAAAATTTTTAAATTATGAACATTCTAAAAAATGTGTATTGGCTATCTTCTACATATCAGGTATGGTTCTACACACTCTAAGAAATGCAAACAAATTATATACCAACTAGAGGCCTGGTGCAAAAAATTCATGCATGGGGGGTGTCCCTTAGCCCAGTCTGCACCCTCTCCAATTTGGGACTCCTTGAGGAATGTCTAACGGGCAGTCGGACATCCCTTTCACAATCCAGGACTGCTGGGTCCCAATTGCTCACCTGCCTGCCTGCCTGCCTGCCTGCCTACCTGATTGCCCCTAGCCATTTCTGCCTGCCAGCCTGATCACCCCCTAACCACTCTCCTGCCAGCCTGATCAATGCCTAACTGTCCTCCCTTGCCATTCTGCTTACCCCTAACTGCCCTCCCCTGCAAGCCTGGTTGCCCCTAACTATCCTCCCCTGCAGGCCTGGGTCCCCCACAACTGCCCTCCTCTGTAGGCCTGGGTCTCTCCCAACTGCCCTTCTTTGCAGGCCTGGTCACCCCTGACT
Organism: Murina feae; assembly: GCA_004026665.1. Classification (NCBI taxonomy): domain Eukaryota; kingdom Metazoa; phylum Chordata; class Mammalia; order Chiroptera; family Vespertilionidae; genus Murina; species Murina feae. The sequence goes on from PVJC01042840.1 coordinate 1,180, forward strand.
GCCTTCCCCTTCAGGCTTGATCCCTCCTAACTGCCCTCCCCTGCTGGCCATCTTGTGTCCACCTGGAGTGGCCATCTTTGACCACATGGTGTGGCCATCTTGTGTGTTGGAGTGGTGGTCAATTTGCATATTACCTCTTTATTATATAGAATTAGTCCCTAATAAACTTCCCAACTTAATAGAAAAGTGAAGACTTTGACTTAAAATAGACAAGAACAAAATTTAAGACATATTCATAAATAGTAAACTATCGGTAATCTGAGTTTCCAAAGATGAAAAATAATTGGTCCTTTGTTTTAAAAAAGTACTATGATTAAGGAATTCAAAGAAGATTTGCTAGGAGTACTTAAGCTTGCATTCTATTCAGGCACAAACATGAATTTATCAGCAAATAAATGCTGCTGCCTGGGCTTGTCATACAAAGAAACTTAGATACAGCCCAGTCCTCAAGAAAACAAGTCTAGGAAAGACAAACAATAATGTCTTCTAAAAGATTTTAAGTCCTATGACAAATGATGGAAAGATCACTACCAGGGCACACAAAGAAGTGACGAAGTCTTTCTTGGGGGAAGGATGGGAGAAGTGGACAGGGTTTCACAGAGCCACTGAGATGCTATTTAACCTACACACTACAATAGCTTGTTTTGGTGTACACCGACCACCATAAACATTTACTAAGCACTAAATCAGGTTTTCACTAGATACCCACCAGGATTGCCACTAGGAATACCCAGAGAAAGACTCTCAATATAAAGAGAAAAGGGGTGAAATGCCATGAAAGTTAAAAGGTATGATATGTTTACCTTTTTAATTAATACTTTAGCTGTTATCATATTAAACAAATCCATGGCTACATAAAGTGTTTTCTCTACATACAATTTAAAACAGTGGTTTCCCAATTAAAATGAAGGATGGTGATCACAGATAGCCAAGAATGAGATAAAAATAAAATCTCAATTAAAGGGTGTTAAGTTCTGCTTATTTTTATAAATTTTATATAATACCATGCTATTTTCTTCAAAATATTTTTAAATAGTTGATATCGCCCTAACTGGTTTGGCTCAATGGCTAGAGCGTTGGCCTGTGGACTCAAGGTTCCCAGGTTCGATTCTGGTCAAGGACATGTACCTTGGTTGCAGGCACATACTCAGTAAGGAGTGTGCAGGAGGCAGCTGATCTATGTTTCTCTCTCATCAATGTTTCTAACTATCTCTCTCCCTTCCTCTCTGTAAAAAATCAATAAAATATAATAAATAAATAAATAAATAAATAAATAAATAAATAAAAAGTCGATATCTACCTATTTATTTTAAAAGTAGACTTTTGAAGCTAAATATTATTCATCTTCCATGAATTTTAGGTTGTACATGGATGGAGAAATAGGAATACCATTTCTGTTTAGTTTATGTTTTTTTTTCTTAAACAGTAACACTTAAACATGTTATTCCATACTAGAATTCCATGGAAATTTTTCCCCACTGGCAGCTATATATTATCTGTGGAGCAGAATGAGTTATGTGTCAAGAAAGAAAATGCTTCTGACAGCAGCATATATTCCCATCTACACTAATAAAAGAGAAACATGCAAATTGGTGTCACTCTGCTATGCCCACCAGCCAATCGGCTGAGTATGAAAATTAACCCAACAAAGATGGTGGTTAATTTGTATATGCAGTCGTGGAGCAGTGGAGTGAAGCGGAGCAAAGATCGAAGGCTCTGGCGGAGTGAAGACTGAAGGCTCCAGGGGAGCAAAGACTAAAGGCTGAAGAGGCTTGACTTCTCCCTGCGGCCAGAGTGAAGGCCTGGGTCCCAGATGCCGGAGGAAAACCAGTGCCAGCAGCCAGGGGAAGGGAAGGCCTATTGCATGAATCTCTTCATGCAACGGGCCTCTAGTATGAAATAAGTATCAAGGATGTGTGAGCAAAGTAACATTTGCAATGGAATATTTAAGAACTGAGGACCAAGTTTCTTTAGTTGTCTGGGCAATTCACACAAACTCTGGAGCATATTTTAAGCAGAACAGCCAGTACTATGAGGAATTTTCAGTCACCTACAAATGAGTTGAATGAATATGCACTTCAATTCACTTCAGTTCCCACCAAGAATTCCTGGGTATGTTTCCGCATAAATGTACTGCCTTTTCTCCATTCCTCATTTTTCTGTGGAATTTATTAAACTTTTTTTTTTTTTTGCTTCAACAGAAATATATCCACAAAGGATGTTGCTCAAATAACTGAATCCCACTAATAGGTAGAAGTTGTGTCTGCTTTTTATGTACCCCAACGACCTGCAGGAAATGTTTAAACTGATTAAAATTTACTAGATTGTGTAAGAGGGTTTTGTGATGTATACATTTCAGTTCATTTTTTAAAGACATAGCTTCTGCCTTCAGAAAGGTGACAGGCTGTGGGTTTGATTTCTTCAACAGCTAAAAAAAGCAAATAACAAAAACAAAAAACAAAACAAAAAAACCTGTGGAGAAATAAAATCTCACACATTTCTTGGTACCAGAGAGATAATTGGAAAAAGAAAAAAAAAAGGACTCAAGAACTGATCTTATATATTTGTCAAATACAGCAATTCTTGAAATAATTATTTTGTTGTACCTTGAGATTAACTCAAAAGTCATTATTTCAAAACCCATATGCTGTTATATAATAACACTAGGGGCCCAGTGCACAAAAATTTGTGCATTCAGGGGGTTCGCTCAGCCTGGCCTGTGCCCTCTCGCAGTCTGGGACCCCTCAGGGGATGTCCAACTGCTGGCATACCTGGTACGCCTGGGTGAGGGACTGATGGGTGTTTGCAGGCTGGCCAAACCCCTAGTGGGGACTCTCACCCCATGGGGGTGTGGCCTGCCTGGGTGAGGGGCTGAGGGTGATTTTCAGGCTGCCCACAGCTCCCATTGACCCAACGTCCCAGCAAGGCTGGCTGGAATCAGGTTTCTGGGGTTTATTTATCTTCTATAATTGAAACATTGTTGCCTTGAGGAGAGGCCCAGCCAGCCTAGGCAGGCAGTTTCAACTCTATTGCTGGTGCAACGAAAGCCTCATGTTTGCTCTAGTTCCATGGCTGCTGGCCACCATCTTGGCTGGGTTAATTTGCATACAGCCGCTCTGACTGGCTAGTGGGTGTGGCTTGGGTGTCTTGGGGTGATGGTTAATTTGCATATTACTCTTTTATTATATTAGATAAAACATGAAAAGAAATATCAACCTCTAGAATATGATTATGAAAATTAAATCATGCCCAAACTGTTGGCAACTTAAAATTGATGTAAATGTCTAAATTCATATTCCTACCCAATCTCTCTGACCTTTCCTCCCACTAATCTGCAGCCTGGTCATGGAGCTTTAGACTCTAATTCACCATGGCCCCTGCACACATCCTTTCCTTCACTTTATCTGCACCACTGCTCCCTGAGACTATGGGGAGTACATTTCACCCATTCTCTTCGTCTTTACCTTCTCCATCTCCAAGTGGACAAGCAGCCCCCCTAGCACATGGCCCAGGGTCTCAAATCCATGGTCACTCCCCTTTTCCCTCAGAACATTTGTGGTACATAGACTTTTGAATGCATCGAGCCTAATCCAGGTGCAAGCAGTGGCATCTCCAAAGCATCTTTCTGGTGGGACTGAGGAGGGTAGGGAAAATTGGTGATGTGGAAGATGAATGTAGAAAGATTTCAAGTAGAACTATTTTGTTAGCCAGCACTCTGCTTTTGCTTGGCATTTAAATTTTTGGTCAATAAAGAAGCATCAACATGTCCTAAAGTCATTTACTCATACTTTATACAAGATTGCAGAACACATTTGGGTGGGCATAACTCTCACAAGCCATGCCCCAGGGCAATGACCACGTCTTGTTCTACTGCGTTAAAATAATTACACAGGCACACACACAACTCTGCAACAGCACCATATACATCATAAGCCCTAGAGAAGCGTCCAGAGTCTGAATGAAGAAATGAGCTCCAGAAGGAGCTGGTGCCCAGTTATACTCCCTAAGTACTTTGGCTTTTCCCTGAGGACCTTGGCTTTTCCTTCATGAGTGCAGTCACACATATGTGCGCACATACACATGCTTTGCTGTTGCTGTTCTTTAAATATATTTTTATGGATATCGGAGAGGGAGGGAGAGATAGAAACATCAATGATGAGAGAGAATCATTGATCTTCTGCTTCCTGCACACCCCCCACTGGGGACTAAGCACACAGCCTGGGCATATGCCCTAATCAGGAATTGAACCAGTGACTTCTTGGATTCCGGGTTGATGCTCAACCACTGTGCCAAACCCAGCTGGGCAAATATTTTGTGTTTTAAATGTATGTGGACAATTGTTTCAATTATATTTCTCCAACTATAGTGGTACTGTAGTAAGGGACCACACCTATTTCTGCTTCCCACTATATCACCATTGTAGAACACAATGCCTACAACTACAGAGAACTCTCTAAATATCTACTGAATCAATAAAGAAATGAAGACATGGTATTACAATTCCAGTTTGTAAGTAACTGTCACTTGAATATTTTTCTGTTGGGGCATCTAAATATCATGAAAATGTGGACAAGCTGGAAGATGCCCAGAAAAAATAGGGGGTGGGGGGGACAGATAATTAAAGGAATCAAAAGTCTAATTTGTGACAAACAACTTGAAAGACTGAATACAGAAATCTTGTCTAGGTTAAAAGTCTAATGAAATGTAAACAGATTCCACACATTCTTAAAAGTAAACAAGGACTTATAGTCCAACCAGCACAGAACCCTTCCTGGCTGGTCCTATAAACCTCAGTGGATTCAAGAACTGAGCTTCAGTGGGTGAGTAAGAATATTTAGAATGCTCTGGTATTTTCTCACTCAGTTGTAAAACTACTATCACGGTATAAAAGTTTGTCAGATAATAGATGTAAAACCACCTTAGCACTCATTAAGTATTTTCACAGGAATCATTCTCATTGTATTTCCTCAAAAGTTCCATGAGACATACGAAAATGTTTTATTAATCCTATGTTTACAAATGGGAAAACTGAATGAAACAATGATTATGTGACTTACCATTTTAGTGGAATCTGAGACTTGAAGGAGGGTTTTGTAGTCACTAACCCAGGGTTTTTTCCATTCTCTGTCATGCATTACATTTATTTTGATTTGTATTTATTTGCATTTTACACACATACACAAATATTTTTATGCCATAGACATAGCATAATTTTCCTTGTACAGAGAGGAACAACATGACTGAAAATAATATTAATTATCAAAATAGTCACAAATGCAAAATTATATATTCATCTCTGACTCCACTCCAAATATCTCCTACTGAAGATGCATAAACATCCAAGATGGTGGATCATAATTTGGACTTAGATGATAACCCATTTATTAAACTCCAATCTTTATGAACAATCAAGCATTCTATTGAGTAACATGAGTCTTACTTAATAAGGGTAATTTTGGCATTTTGTAAATATTTTCCAACTTAATTGCTTTTTCTTTTAAAACAATTTCATGGAAAAACATTAGTTATGCATTTAAGCCAAAATACTGGTCTGCTATTATTGTATTTTGTCGTATTTGTGTTTATTATTGACCCCCAAAAAGTTCTTGGTGTTAGGGAAAGAAAATAAACTACTTATGAATCAGTGTGACACAGTGGAAAGAAGACTAGATTAGATGTGGAATGGTGAGCTTCCCATATTAGTACTACCTAGAGCTATACCCAGGAGAAAACCCTCTCAGTCTAGATCTCTATCTTTTCCTTGGGGAAAATGAACCTAGAACAGAGCCAACAGTCTTCTCAAATATAAGAGTTTTGTCGTGTACAAGTCATTTGTGTATCAAAGAAAGAATGGGGAGAACACAGCAATTTTAAAGAAATGTAATATGGAAACTAATTAGGCAAGGCGGAGAAGACAAGGCAGTAAAGCACCTCATGAAGGAACACTAGGTAAGATGTACGATTATCCAATTTCCAGGAGAAGGGAGTTGAAGGAGTCAAATAAAGCTCCTGTGTCTTATGCCGGAGAAACTAGAAATTGATAATGTGACAGTTTTGAGAGTGGATGTGGGGGAGATTAGCAATTCAATTTTGGAGATAATGAGTTTAATATGTTTCAAGTTCACATGACAGGAGGCAGTTGGAACTGTAATCTGCTGAAACTTAGAAGTGATGCCAGAACTTGAAAAAACTTTAGGAGTTGGTGTACAGATTTGAAAACCAGAGCCTGGGGAAACATAAGTCCTCCAAGGGAGAAATTGTACACAGAAAAGGGCAAAGAGCCAAAGTGATGGTCACAAGACAAGTCCACTCCTGGGCAACAAGAATATAAAGCAGAGAATGAGGCTGAGATGAATCTCTGAGGGGGAGGAAGGGGCTTGGCAGTGAGATAGTTTAGCTTTTCTAAAATGAAATCGCTTTAGAAAGAAATACGTATTTGTTTAAGTCTGTCATTAGGCGAGATTTTAATAACGTAAGCCAAAGAAGAACAAGTTGTCATACAGTTATATTCATCAAGTGTGAAATGCTGTTTGAATAATGCTCCTAAATACAGTATTAGTAATAGCATAATTTTCACTTCAATCCAACAAAATTTTATCTCAATTCAATAAAATTTTTGATCTTTCATGCTTTGCAAGACATCATGACAAGTACAAGTAAGATGTATGAAAATGAAAAAAGGTACAACATGATCAATTTGGATGACAATAGAATAGGAACAAAGCACTCTGGAAATTGAGGAGAAGGAAACTCATTAGTTGAGAAGGCTGCAAGAAGCTGGAGAAGGGATTTAGCTGATCCAGGAATTTTGACAGATAAAGATGATGTTGGGGCTGAAGAGAGCATTTCTGATGGGGAAAAATGGACTAGAAAAGGCCCAGAGGGAACAGATACAGACACTGTAGATTCAGCATCTGACTTATTCCTGGCAGATAGCAGGTGCTCTCAATGTTTGTTGTATTGCTGAATGATTAAATGAATGAATTAGCATGCAGGGCTTGGAAAAAACACATGATTCAATAAGAATGCAGACTGCATCAAAGGGAACAGAGAAAGCTTTGGTTATAGATGATGCTATTGTTTTCTGCCCACCCCCAAGAGTTGGCTAGAATCACTGTAAAACTTAAACTGCAGAAACCTGACTTGGAAAATTAATTGAATGATTAAAAATTGTAGATGAGAATATTTGACAGCAAATATAATTTCTTATATGTGATACTATAGACACTTAAATAGTCAAATCTTGAAAGTGTACATATTAAATTTTCCCAAAGCTTGAATGTTGTCTTCACATAAAATGTGTACAAAGACTACACTCATTTTTATGTGCATGGCATAGTTCTTTGCCCAAGAAGAGGGTCATAAGTAGAGATGCTGATTTAAGAATCAGATGTATAGCCCTGCCCACGTGTTTCAGTGGTTAAGCAATGAACCAGAAGGTCATGGTTGGATTCCTGGTCAGGAAACTGCCCAGGTTGCAGGCTCAATTGCCAGTAAGGGGCATTCAGGAGGCAGATGATCATTGATTCTCTCTCTTCATTGTTGTTTTTATCTCCCTCTTCTTCTCCCTTTCTCTCTAAATCAATACAAATATATTTTGGGGAAAAATCAGATGTATAGAAGTAAACTAAGTAATGAAATGAGTGCAAATGTTTGGATAATTTATTGCAACAACTGATTAATTTTTCTAGACCAGCCAATAATTACTACTAAGCAAACACACATGACCAAATAGATTCCAAAAAATATCTTAAAATCTCAAAACAATAGTAGCTTACACATATACAGGGCTGGGCAAAGGTAGGTTTTCAGTGGTGAGTACACAAAAGAGTTTATTCTTGTATTATTTTTCTTAGTTATTTTATTCCCCACAGGAACAGCTATAAACCTACTTTGCCTCACCCTATCTATTACCAACCCAGTTTGGGACAAAAGAACTGAATGTGTCAAGTAATTAAAAACTGTTTAGGGACTTAGGTCAAAATATCTAACTAGAGTAAATATATTTATTTAGCAGGAAAGTACCTGCTCTTGGTCTATTTGTTTAGAACACATGGATGCTATATTAAACAATTCAGAAATAGAAATAATATCATGAAAAAATAAAGAAAATTTTTATGCAGAAGACCTGATTACTTAAAGATGCCTGTAGCTTTTGCTAAGGTCTCTGAGTCTTTGATTGCTAAAATACTATATTGGTGATCCTATATAATAAAAGAGTAATATGCAAATTAACCATCACACCCTCACTTCCTCACTCTGTTATAAAAATGGCAGCAGCCATGGAGCTAGAGTGAGCAGGAGGCATGGGTTGCCCTGGCAATAGAGAAAGCCAAGCTTCCCACCTGCCTTGGCCGGCTCTGAGCTCTGCTTAAGGCTACAAAGTTTCAATTATAGAAGATAAATAAATCCCAGATACCTGCTTTCAGCCGCGGCTGTGGCCAGCCTGAAAATGGCCATCAGCCCCTCACACAGGCCACACTCTCATGGGTTGAGGGTCCCCACTGTGGGCCTTGAGCAGCCTGCAAATAGCCATCAGCCAGCCTCTCACTCAGGCTGGCCAGGCACCCAGTAGGGACCCCCATCCTGAAGGAGATGTGACCAGCCTGCAAACAGCCATCAGCTCCTCACCCAGGCTTGTCAGGCACCCCAGTGAGGACCCCCCTTAAGGGGGTGTGGCCAACCTGAAAACAGCCCTCAACCCCTCACCCAGGCTGGCCAGGCACCCTAGCGTAAGGTGACCAGACATCCCGCTTTTGGAGGGACAGTCCCGATTTTTAACAATTTGTCCCCTGTCCCGCAGTGTTTTAAAAAAGTCCTGATTTTTTGAAAGAATGCACAACAAGCTAGGGAACAGCAGGAGAATGGGAAGGGAATATACGGTTTTAAGGGGCCAAGTGGTCAATGGTGTCCCATTTTACCAATGTTAAAATCTGGTCACCTTACCCTAGCAGGACCTCCACCCTGATCTGGGATACCCTTCAGAGCAAATCAGCCAGCCCACACCCATGCACCAGGCCTCTCTCCTATATAATAAAAGGGTAATATGCAAATGGACCCTAACAGCATAACTATTGGGAATGACTGGTCACTATGACACACACTGACCACCAGAGGGCAGATGCTCAATGCAGGAGATGCCCCTTGGTGGTCGGTGTGCTCCCACAGGGGGAGCTCTTCTCAGTCTGCCACAAGCAAGGCTCATGGCTGCCAGCACAGTGGTGGTGGCAGGAGCCTCTCTCACCTCCTCAGCAGCCCTAAAGATGTCCCACTGCAGCTTAGGCCTGCTCCCCACTGGCAAGTGGACACCCCCCAAGGGCTTCCAGGCTGTCAGAAGGCCAGGGAGAAGGCCTAAGCCAGCAGATGGACATCCCCCAAGGGGTCCTAGACTGTGAGAGGGCACAGGCTGGGCTGAGGGACCCCCCTCCATGTGCACAAATTTTTGTGCACTGGGCCTCTAGTCTTTAAAATTAACTGCCCTAGCCAGTTTGGCTCAGTGGATAGTCAGCCTATGGACTGAAGGGTCCCAGGTTTGATTCTGGTCAAGGGCACATGCCTGGGTTGCAGGCTGGGTCTCAGTGGGAGGTGTGCAGGAGACAGCCAATCAATGATTCTCTCTCATCATTGATGTTTCTATCCCTCTCTACCTCTCCTTTCCTCTCTGAAATCAATAAAGATATATTTTTTTACAAGTGACACATTTATAAAGGTAAAAACAAAAGCTTAAAAGCAAAATATCAAAAATAAAACTTGCTTCAGAATAATTTTAAATTTATAGACAATTACAAAGATAGTACAGAGTTCTCTTTACCCCATGCCTAGTGTCCTTCATTTTTACATCTTATATTATTATTTTACATCTTATATTTTACATCATAAGTAGTGAATCAATCCTGATACATTATTGTTTTCTGAAGTTCATACTTTATTCAGATATCCCTATTTTTTACTGAATGTCCCTTCTCTGTCCAGGATCCTGCCCAGGATATCACATTAAAATTCAGTTGTCATGTCTGAGTCCCTCTTGTTTATGATGGTTCCTTAGGCTGTTCTTGATTATGATGACTTAGATATTTTGGGGGAGTATTGGTCACATCTACTCTAATAAAAGAGTAATATGCAAATTAACCATCACTCTGAGACATCCAAGCCATACCCACTAGCCAATCAGAGTGATTATATGCAAATTAACCAAAGATGGTGGTTAATTTGCATACACAGGAGAGCAAAGACTAAAGACAGTGTAGAAGGAAGCCAAGTGCTGCAGAAGGGAGCCAAGCGGTGTAGAAGGGAATGGAGCTGAGGCAGTGGAGACAGTGAAGAAGGGAAGGAGAAGAGGGGAAGGCGAGGCAGCAGAGATGGGAGTTGAGGTGGTAGAGACAGGAGGGAGCCGAGGAGGCAGAGAAGGGCTTGAGGCAGCAGAGACGGGAGAGAGCTGAGACAGCAGAGATGGGAGCCGAGGCGGGCTTCACTCCCTTCTCTGCTGCGCTCTGGCTCAGGAAGCCCTATTCTTGCAGGAATCTTCCTGCAATGGGCTACTAGTATTTTATAATATACACTCCAAAATTTAGATGTATGATATTTCTCTTATGACAGGGGTTCTGGGATTTGGGGAGGAAGATCCCAGAGATTGATATCAAGTGATGTCAAGAGAGCTCCTGACTAGCAACATGGTTTCTCAACGTAACCTTGATCACCTGGGTCTATTGTGCTGGTCAGGCTTCTCACCAGTACAGTGAGTCCTATTTTCACTCTTTCTTTGAAATAAATCACGATTAACAACTCACGGTTAAAGAATGGGGAGTCACAATGCATTCCTTGAAAGTTTGAATAGCTTGAATTATTTAAAATTCTTGGACAGGGAATTTTGTCTCTTCTCCTTTGATTTATTAACTCAGTTATTTACATTAGTGTGGACTCCTGAATACTGATTCCATACTTTGGCTTATAATTCCATACTAGCTTATTCAGTTGCACAATTTGTTCCAACTTGGGTCATTTGCAGCTCTGTAGGTTATCTTTTCAAATTCCACCCAAGCATCCCTAGTCATTAGTAGCTTTTTCAAGGAGCACAATTCTTTGCTTGTATCAGCATCACAAGTTGGGGGTCAGAGGTGACAGCGAAATGCGTTTGTCTTCAAATAAAGTTTTCTATAGCTACCAGAAACTGATAAAACATTCTAAAATAGATCTCTTGGCAACCATCACAAACTTGACTTTATGCTCGCAACCACAAGACACAGCAGAAACATTCTAGTACTAACTTTCATTACTCAGAATTCAAACATGGACACATCTATTCCTCCAAATTATTTTACATTATTTACACTTAAAAATCACATTTTAAGTGATTTTTCTTTTAATAATAAAGGCAAATAATGTTTTCTTTTTCTTAAACAAAAAATTAAGACACATTTAGTAATAAATGTAAACCTTTAAGTATAGTACTAACCTTCCATGAGATAGTTATGCTTTCCATTTTAATACTAAAATGCTAACTTTTATACTTATACACAAATTTGACTTAAATTAAGCTACTTGTTATGAGTTATATACATTATCTCCTTGGGATAAATACTAAAAATTTAGAATTTAATCATTTAAATCTATTTTATGAGTGGAACTTAGAAGTCTATATTTTTTAAGTACCACACAACTCTTTATGGAGGCAATTATTAAAACTTCTCAATAAAAGAATAATGTATAAAACAAGAAAACATACAGTCTACAAAAAATCTACTTCATTAAATATACTCTATCTGCATGCTTTCTGGTATTTGTTCATGATTTAATGTTAGGCTTACATTATGAACTCTAAAAACGTTCTGTAAGACTGAAATAGAGAGAATTTTGTGACTTATACCAGTACTAATGCAATGCATTTTTAAGAGATATAATTAAAGTTTTGTGTCCTCTCCCACCTCTTAGAATTAATTTAACATGATCTTAACTATATTTTAGTCACTACATATAGATTAGGAAGTGGTGTTACAAATTGACAAAATCTTTTAAAATCATAAAAATAATGTTTTCTTAATATATTTTACGGTACAATTAAAATATTTGTGGGATTTCAAAGAAGTACAGAATTAATGCATTTTCAGTAAGGGAAGTGTGGATATAAAAGCACTTACTATATGTTGTATGTAGGAGGCACATAACTTCAGAATTTCCAAACAACTATTACTACTTAGAAAATATAAATAAGTGGTAATATAATTTCCTTGGAAATATGATTAGATAACCTTTCTGGAACCAGTACTGTCATTACTACTCTGAGTTTTATAATATATAGCTTGGGAGATGAGACATATTGCCACATACTTCTAGATAATTTGCAGCATCCCTATAATATTGGGTATGATACTAGCTTTGCTTCTGATTCAGATATGGCATGAAGCTAACTTTTGTCCCCTAACATATTTTAAGTCAGCAAAAGTTCTACCTCTCCCTCTATTTGCTAATCATAGTATAGCTATTACCCATTCACTCAAATCTTCTTTGGTCATTTCTTTCCCAAACACACTACATCTCATGGTAGAGCACTCATTCTCTAGTCCACTGAGTACAATTGATCCTTCACTCAAATACATCCACCAGCCACACCCACACGTGGATCTAGGTTACAAACTAAAGTTTCTGCGGGTACACAGAGATGCTGAACTGCTCAAGAAAAAATCCACACTCACACCCAGATGGCCCAGCAAATTTATGTTCCTCTTCTCAGCCTCATGTGTTATATTCATTGTACCTTCTGACCTTTCCCTGGATTATCCCACAGTATTAAATCAGGTTTACCTTCAAGAAGAGTCATGGAAGCCTAATGTGATTTAAGGGTTATCTCTGTAGGGTTCCTGCCATCTACCTGCATCCAAATAATTTGCTCATTTTCCATTGTGAACAATTTCTCTTCTACCATCCTATATACTAAAACCCTAATATGCAAATTGACTGAACAACCAATTGCTATGATGCGCACTGACCACCAAGGAGCTGATGCTCAAAGCTCATGGCTGGCGAGTAGCAGTGGGAAGTGGGCCTTAGCTGGCAGGCAGACATCCCCAAGGGGTCCCGGACTGCAAGAGGGCACAGCCCAGGCTGAGGGATTCCCCACCCCCTCGGCCCCGCACCCCGTGCACAAATGTCATGCACTGGGCATCTAGTTAGATATAAAAACTCAAGCACAAAAATAGGATAACGTCACTTACTGAGATTTAGGGTTAATCATACAGTCCTCAAGGAAACATGAGCTGGAGGACAGATTTAGCCATGTGGTCAAAGTTGACATAATTAATCAAAGAGATAGTTTGGATAAATGGCCTAATGCAAGGGAATATGGACAGAAACAGAGCAGGGATTCATTAACATATAGGTAGAGACAACTCAGGACATGGTAATGAATAATATTTACCAGGAGAATATGTACAGTAAAAGGGTTAGAAGCTAGACTTTGAGGACCAACAACATTTAAGCTAAGGGTGAAAGGATTAGATCCTGATAGGGACTTTAAGAAACAGTGAGCAGAGATGTAGGAAGAAAATCAGAAGAAAGAAGGTTCAGAGAAGTCAAGAAGTGCCAACTGA
>PVJC01042841.1:0-14766 GCA_004026665.1 Murina feae
GGGGGGGGGTCTCGGCCTGCTTGGTGGCTGCCCAGGCCCTTTGAGGGGCACCGGAGAGCGGGAAAGCAAGGCTGCAGGGGCCGGGATCCTGCTTGGCAGCTCCCCAGACCCCTTGGCAGCACCAGGAAGTGGGAAAGCAAGGCAGCAGGGGACGGGTGAGTGGGAAAGAGTTGACGGCCTGCTTGGCGGCTTCCCAGGTCCCTTCCGGGGATCAGGGAGAGGAAAAGGCTGGCCTGACCACAAGGCGGGGTTTTCCCTGCATTCTGGTGGCTAGAGGAAGATGGGCAGTAGGCAAGCTTGGGAGGCAGGCAGCACCCAGCCCTGGTCCCAGCTCAAAAAAGAGAACATGCAGGGGAGGGCAAGAGTCTGAGAGATCAACATAGAGGGGGTGCCTGCTCCAAGCCTCCACAGTGTGCCTGGGGGCAGGCCCCTGGCAGGTAGACACACACAGGAGGACTGCTCCGAGCCTTAGATGTGCCTGGGGGCAGGTCCCCAGTGGTCACACACACATACACACACACACACACACAAGGCGCCTGGCAGACTGGGGCCATCATAGGACATCCACTGAGGGGTCCCAGACTGTGAGAGGGCACAGGCCGGGCTGAGGGACTCCCTCCACCCCGAGTGCACAAATTTTTGTGCACCGGGCCCCTAGTGTTACAATAACAATGTACTATTGACTATACTATAGGTTTTAGCATTTTATTTTTTAATCATCATTTTAGAGTGTACTCTTTCGACTTATAAAAAAAAGTTTGCTGTGAAACCATATGTCGTGTTCCACCAGCAGAGCCTCATATATGTTAAGCCCGGCTGGTGTGGGTCAGTGGTGGTGTGGCAACCCATGAACCAAGAGGTTGCTGGTTCTGTTTCTGGTCAGGGCACATGCCTGGGTTGCAGACCCAATCTCCAGTAAGGGGTGTGCAGGAGGCAGCCAATCGATGTTCTCTCACAGCACAACAGATGTTTCTATTTTCTCTCTTCCTTCTCCCTCTCTCTCTCTTTCTAAAAATCAGTAAAAACATTTTTTTAAGTGAAGAACTCTGTTTACAATAAATAAATAAAAGTATCATTTTCTTTATGGATTCGAAATTTAAAAATTAGAAATTTAAAAGAAGAAAAAGCTGGTCCCTGATCATAGACAGTTTGAGAGTATTGCTGAAAACATTTGAAAACATTTTCACAAGTAGTATAAGCATTCCATGTATGCTGAAAATCAACTGTAATTCAAAGTAAAAAAATGTTCAGAGAATAAAAAAGAATAACTTCCTAAAAAAAAAAAAAGAATAAATATTGTTTTCCTCTTACAAAAATAAAACCAAAAACACAAAACAAAACTGATGCACAGATGTGATTTATCAAAGTATCTTGCTAGCAGTAGAAATTTTTTAATACAAATCTAGTGATATTCCTCCCTGTCCTGTTACTTATATACCAGGGGAACCACACAGAGAGAGCCCCCATCTGCCTAATCTAAATGAGATAGACAGTCACTTGCCTCAAATCATCAAAGAGACACCGGATGCCTAAATAGGTTTTATCTAATCATACAAATTAATCAAACATTTGTCTTAAAAAAATTAAAGAGAAAAATATATATTTATTCTTTACACTAAGAATTACTCAAAGAACTTACTTTCTCATCCATTCATTTATCTTTCCAATCAACTAACATTTCTTACATTTACTGAGCATCTACTTCCCAGGCTTTTCTGCTCTGAGTTGGATGCATGTAATGAACAATACAGCTTTTCTACAGTGAGTTCATAGCAGAAAATAGCTATTCTCATATTTCATGTAATTTTGTGCATCATTTGGAATCGTTGGAAATTCAATTTTCCTCTTTTGTCGTACAAAAGCTTTGAAAGGATGCTATCTAATGTGGACGTAAAATTCTGCACGGCTTCATCCTGCTGCAAGCTGCTGTGCATTAGCTTCTGTCTCAATGTTCTTTCTTTCGGTAATTGCTTTCCTTAGGATCACTAATCTTCCGGGGAATCATTGTTTACATTATGCCTTTGCCCATTAACCAGAATCATTTCTTTTTTACCCTTTCCCCACCCCCAGGAAGGATTAAGAGCAACTGTTAACACAATTAAAGCTCAGTATAATTTCTATGATCCATTTGCAGTAAAACACCATGACGGTGGACTCCTGGAGGGTTTTAAGTACCATAAGATCAGCTTTGTTCTGCTCCCCCGAAGTGACCTGTACAGCAAGAAGACAAGACTTTTTATGTGGAACTCCAAACCACTCAGATTCCCTAAGCAAGGTCATCTGGATGCTCTGTTTGCTTAGGAACTAGCTTCATAATAACTACCGGGTTCTGACTCTCCATGAAGCTGAGAATCAACCCAGCAAACATCGTGCCCTGATTACTATTGTGTCCTGAAGTGGACTCTCAAAAGCACAGTGGCCTGGAATGTTGATCCACTGAGGAAATCAATTCAAGAGCAAATGCCCTCAATGTATGACTCATTCTCCACCCCTGATCCCAGGCAGCACGCACATCCCCAGAAAGGTGTTCGATTAGGAAGATGACAGTGGTGTCACATAGATGTCGGTAGTCATTTAAAGTTAATTAATTTAACCTGACCCTTCCCTAGAACCATAAGGCAGGACAGACCACTAGTGATAATTGATTCTGAAGAGCCTCTGAAATGGTTCAAGGAAAACACAGCTGTGCTGTGTAATCGTTCTTGTTTGCTCTGGATTAGAAGCTATTTTTAGTACCCAGTTCATAAAGGTGATTTTCTTAAGGGACCTGCAGTGGAATGCATGAAGTGCCCTGCCATGCTGTTGGAATTGGCATTTGCAATGGATGAACCCATGGAAATGAACTCTGCCTGCGCTGCCTGAGTTTTAGAACCGAGGCCCTGCTGGTGGAGACATCTAAGGAAGGTGGCTAGAGCCTATTTCATCATTTTCCAAAATAAATCCATTTTTTGAAGTCACAGATGGACTCAGTAGAGTCCATCTCCCTTTTCTTTCTTTTGTGCATTGATGTTTTATTATTTATAACGGCAATAAATACAGATTTCAGAATAGAATAAGCAATATATGTGAACTTCCTTATACATGCTTTACATATATTTTGACATCTTTGATGTTGATGGTGTATCATAATAGTGCATGTTAGATGACATCTTACGTTCAGTACAATATGGCAACTGATGTAACTGTCTAAACAACGTTCTAAAAAAGATAGGATTTTTACTCCCATCTTAAAGATGATGAAAGTGAACTACAGAGAGGTGATATGCCTAGTAAATTGCAGAGCTGTGATTTAAATGTAAGCAATCTGGCTCCAGATTCAAATTCCTAATTACTATGAGCTGCCTCATGGACCCATTTAGATATGAATTCATGTCATTTGAACAAGACCTTCTGATAAGGAACTGACTTTAGTAGTTTCTATATGTCCCGTTAGTGTAAAGACAGCACTAATATGTGTAAGATACATATATAATTGTTTACGTCACTCGATAATAATTTTTGCATGAAGTCCTTTTAACATTTCATTTCCTCCTTAACTGCTGCATAGAATTCCATTATATGAATGAGTATGTAAGGAATTTTCATGTTTACGTCCTATAAACAGTCCTATTAAGGAAATATGTTTAAATGTTCTCATTTAAACAAGTTAATCTCTAAGTGGATGTAAAGAATTAGAATTTCTGGGTCATGGATGTCCTTCTATTTGCTTTTAGAAGATTTAAATATTTTAACTATAATGCATTGCATTTTGCTCCTACAGTCAGCAAGTTATTTAACATTATAAATTAGAACATTTCTCAAATTCATTTAAAATGCTTTTCTGTGTTATTCAGAGAATCTTTGTAATACACTTAATTTAGGTTCATACACACCAAAAATATTATGTATAAAGAACTCTGTAGCCCTGCTGGTGTGGCTCAATGGTTGAGTGTCGACCTGTGAACCAGGAGGTCATGGTTCGGTTCCTGGTCAGGGCACATGCCCAGGTTGTGGGCTCGATCCCCAGTGTGGGGTGTGCAGGAGGCAGCTGATCAATGATTCTCTCTCATCATTGATGTTTCTATCTCTCTCTCCCTCTTCTTCCTCTCTGAACTCAATAAAAAAATATATTTTTAAAAGAACTCTGTACATGTGAAGGACAGAGGGCTAGGACAAGGATTGTTGTCAATAGCAGTTCTCCTGTGACCAGAAAAAGTACCTTGTTATTTTTCATTATTTAAATGCTTCTCAGATTTATAAAACATGTCATGATGGTGACATGTTGCTTGTCACGAATGGTACTAACAAGAAATCAAATATGATAATTTATTTCTGTATTATCGAATAAACAAAATTCTGAATGAGAAAGAAAACTCCTCTGTTTGTCATATGCTTTCAGCACAATGAGCTTTGTCCTCTTAACTCCAAAGTGTTTGTTTTCATAAATTATTTCTAACAAACTTGCAGACTTGTCGAAATGACAGACAGCCTGCTCAGGAGAGGACACTGGGATCTGTTTATTACCATGCCTGGGACTTAAATGCTGGCTCTCAGCTTTCTTTGCAGATGCCTCTTGTCTGTGGTCTTAATACAGTTGTTTAGCATTAAAATAGCTATCTCATCATAACCCCTAATATAAATATCTGGCGTAGGTTTTTGTGTATTAGCTCATCTGCTATAAACCCGACTTTATTCAAAGGCATGAAGGTATTAAGATAAATTCATTAACTTAAATATCAAGTCCTTCACACACTCTCTAAATACAACACTTTTCTCACAGCTGCTATAACACACAACAGCACTTTAATTAAAAATGAATCATCACATGGTTCAGGAATAATCAACATGACTCAAATAGCTGTCCCTGAGCCACTGAGTGCTACATTAAAAGGGCAAGTGGGTCTTCACTGGGAAAGTTGCTTACAAACGTCAGCATCAAAGGATTAATACATAGGCAAGACTTCACTTGGTTTCCTACTGTTATTTCTTTAATCTTACAATGGAGATAGGGAACCGGAGTTACCATTCTCTCTCCCACATATGTGCAAGAGGAGCAGATGCCCTTCTCCCACTCTACCTTTAAAGTAAGGGTAGTTATGAAGCTTGGAATGACAGAAGTTTAAATAAATGTACTGGAGGTGATGAGAAACGATCCACAAAGCTTTCTGTATCAGCAAAATAAAGCATATAATTGCTCCCAAATGAAGATCATTTCATTTCCATTATATTGCATCAACTTGTTGTACATAGAAGGTTAGAATTTATGTTTAGGGAAAACAAGGTCATTGATGAAAGCAATGCATTTCTGTCACCATCTTTGAGGGTCTATCACCAGCTAATGTAGGTTGAACCATATGTAAGAACAATGGGTCTCAGACTGGAACATGCTACGCCATCTCATTCATTTCATCAGAGCTACTAAGTCAAATTTCTGGGACACCAAATTAGTTCTTGGTGCAAATAAAGCTAACGGATTTTTTTAAATGTGTTGAAATATAATAATATGAATATGCAAATAGCTTTAAACTTTGAGAAGCATTGCTCAGTGTCATAGAGTGAGTAATAATTTTGTTTTTCATTCTCATTAGACCACACACAGTAACAGTTACAACACTGTGTTTTGCTTATCTAATTATGTGGTTTTGTTTTAAAGAGCACAGCTACTTGAAAATTTTCCCAATTTCTCCATTTTGTCCTCAAAAAAGTATGCAAGAATCTTAATTAAGGTAAAAAGTAAATGAGGAAATCATGTCAATAGTGTTTAGATTTAGAATACTTACTCTGGAGATTGGAGTAAAATTTAACACTTCTTACTATTTAATAAAACAATCATGTACAGATTATTCTGAGAAAATTATTCATGGTTATTGGGAGGTGACAGATTTATGCTTTATCTCCTACCACATTAAACAAGTGTCATAAGAAAATACCACATATCATCTATGGGTTAGTTTGTATGTTAACCCAATTATTATCTCACCACTTTGTCTAGATTTATGACAATGACTGGAAGTTTGTCTTCTCTTTTAGAACTTTTTTGTTTTATTTTATAATCATACTAGTGGCCCGTTGCATGAAGATTCGCTCAATAGGCCTTCCTTCCCCTGGCTGCTGGCACCGGTTTTCCTCCAGCACCCGGGACCCAGTACTTTGGTCCAGCCTCAGCAGTGAGGCTTGGCTTCTCTGCTCCAGCTGCTCCCAGCCCCTCTTTTTTGTTTTTTTCCAGTTCCTCCAGCAGAGCCCAGGGCAGACTGGAAACCTGGGTTGCCCCTGGCGACCCAGACCTCTGTGACCCAAGCCCCCAGACACTCCTTGAGCAGAGCACAGGGCTGGCGGGAAGCTTGGCTTCCACCATCGCTGGGAACAACCCAAGCCTCCCGCTTGCTCCAGCTCCATTGCCACCACCATCTTCAGTTTTAGCTCCATGCTTGCCTATGCAAATTAACTACCATCTCTGTTGAGTTCATTTGCATAGTCATTCTGATTGGCTGGTGTGTGTAGCAGAGTGGTGGAGTGAAGGAGTGATAGGTAATTTGCATATTTCTCTTTTATTAGTATAGATATTCTATAAGATTGTCTATGCATGAAAAAAATCAAGTTGATTTCAATGTTAGAAACATGTATCAGCATCATTTTAAGTAATTTCCTTATCTTTGAAAATAAACGTAAAACTCATTTTTTCTTCTATAAAAAAAAATAAATAAAAACGTTTTTTCTAATCAGATAAGTGTCTACCCAAAATGACCATGTAAGTCATAGAGTCTGGGTCCTTATTTTCCACATTTGTAAAGTAAAGTTTTATCTGATCAGAAATAAAGTTCCATGATACACATTCAGATATAAAAAATTATGATTCTATGAAACAACCATTCATTTTTTGGTTACCCTCTTTCATGATATGAACAACATACAACAGTTTGGCAGATTTTCCTAAGATTCCTGAAATTTGGAACGGCAGAAGTTTAAATAAATTTATTGGAAATGATAAAAAATGGATTTTGGTGATACACAAAGCTTTTTGTATGGTAAATAAAGTACATAAATTGCCAAAAATGAAGATCATTTAATTTTTATTATATCTCATCCAACTGTTGTACATAGAAGAGTAGAAGTTATGTTTGTGGAAAACAAGGTCATTTATGAAAGCAACACATTTCTGTTGTCAACTTTGAGGTTCAGTCAGCAGTTAGTGTAGGTTAAACCATATATATGTAACAACAATTGATCTCAAACTGTGACATGCTATAACATCTCATTCATTTCAATCACAGCTACTAAGTCAAATTTCTTGTCTTTTGAAGGTGATCCATTTGTGCAACATTTTATGATATCCTTAATGCATGCCAACAGAGGCATGCTAAGACTTTTAGAGCTGATGTGCACCAGTCATGGTACAGGTGATATGGGGAGGGGAAAGGAAGAGTGAGGGTTTGTCATCTCATTGCTTGTTACGATTTTGTAAGAAAATATTAAACATTTAGTAAAACCATTACTATGAATTCTCTTTAATATGATTTTGGCAAAATATAATTTATCCATGTAAAAATGACCTAGTCATTTGTACATATTCAGGCAGTTTACAAGTAATGAACACAGTGCTTTAAAAAGTTTCTTTTTAAATTGGTTGGTTAGAACCTGAGATTTATTTTCCATAGATTCAGTGTTCTCAGTTCAATTAAAAAAAAACCCTTTTTAACCCAGAATGTTGCTAGACTGATATTCTCAGGTTGAGAACCACTGTATTAAGGTTTTCAATTAATTACATGAAGCACATTTACATTACAGAGGATAATCTGTATTACTCAAAATCCACTAATTTAAAATATTACTCTCATTCAAAAATCCTTCGCAGAAACATATTGATTTTAGAGAGGAAGGGAGAGGGAGAGAGATAGAAACATCAATGATGAGAGATCATCAATGATTGGCTGCTTCTTGCACATTCCCTGCTGGGGATTGAGCCAGTAAGCCAGGCATGTGACCTTGATCAGAATCGACCAGGGACCCTTCAGTCCACAGGCCAAGGCTCTATCTGTTGAGCCAAACAGGCAAGTGCCTAAAAGTGTCTTTTAAACATGGACAATCATACACTGACCCTCAATTCTGCATATGCTCTAGTGATCTGACTATTTCATGCCTAACATTTCAGCTCCCCACTTCCATGTTAGGTTTGGAGGATGGAAGAAACTCGTCCCTTCCATGAGTCATGGTATGGATGAGGTCTTACACTCAGCTTATTGCACAATGATTATGTAGATAGTAGCTGGATCTGGGGGTGACTGATGAATAAAGTAGAGGAAAGAAGGAGGAAGAACTTTTCCTCCTCTTCTTGATTTAGAGATGGCAACCTTTTGAAGTGAGCTCTTTCTGCCTTTGGCATCCTTTCACGTTCTTCTCTTAGCATCACCTTTCCTCAGAGATATCCCAGTGGCTAGCTCTGGTCCTTAACCTTTCTGAAGAAACAGGCCTCAAGTAGATATATGATAGATGACTCCAAAAAAACCATAGCAAATTTTGTAATTATAAATCTTGTTAAATCTTAGAATGCTTCCTTATCTATAGTCAGTTGGCATGCATCTATACAAAGAAATGTAGGCATGGGCAGCTAACATATATTTATGGAATTCCCTCTGGTTTATATTTGGCAAAGATCCCAATAAGTTGATGAGATCTGAATTCAAACACATGATTAGCATTGGCCCTGCATAAGCAAATCTAAAATGAGTTGTGCATTTTTTTAATAGTTCTTCCTACCTAATAGCATTAACTTAATCTTTATATGTGGTTGTGATTGGATCTACAGTGTCCCTGTGAGTCCTCTTCCTGCATATCTTTTCATTCATATCTGTGGACCACCTGGCTGGAACGTCTGTCACCACATTCGATGCCAGACTTTTTCAAAAGACTTAGCAACTGTTCCTTCCCCTCCTCACCTCTCCATGGATGTCCCTCTGGAAGCAGCATTTATTAGTTCTTTCTTGTGGATGTGTCATGTTGCTCCACTATACACCTTACTGGAGAAAATAAATGGTTCCTGACCTCAGAGGACAGGGGAGAAGAGGGGTTACATAAAAATTTTACCTTGGGGAAACATCTATGAGAAGACTATAACTTGGCTTTTTATAGCTTGTAGATTCTCAACCGTGGAATGACAAGTTATTTCATATATTGAAATGTCATACAATATATTTGATTTTTGTGAATTTTAGTTTTAAGTTCCGGAGTTTGTGTCTGAGTGTGCCATTTTAGTTATCTACTTCCAATAATTGATTCTAATATTTTGGAAATCATTCAAAGAAATGATACTGCTTAATGGCATAGTTTATAAACTGAATTTATGGAATGAAGAAGGAATACTTGTGCATGAAGAATTTAAAAGGATAAAAAACAGCAACAATTAAAAGCTAGCAGTTTCTTAAGTCTAGCAGATCAATAAATGCTCTAGAAATAAACAAAAAAATGGGATTTTAATTTTTTAATAAATACTTTAAACAATTATATATCAGTTGCTGCATATTGGGGAGGCAGAAATTAATAACACAGATGGTATTTGCTCTCCTATAAGTTGTTTAGAGGCAAACAGTGTGATAAAAGCAAAAAACAAGATAAGTAATGAATAACAATCAGTGAGTAAAAAGAACAGGGAAATAAATTTAAAATCCAGTGAAGTGATCAAGATTTGGCCTACCCTCTGATGGTTCCTAACAAAAACAATGCACAGAAAAGATACTTCTAAAATGAGATTTCTTATATCACTAGGAACAATATAAGGAATTGAAGAAAGAAGAAGAAAAAAAGCATGGTTAATGAATCGGTAAAATAATTTAAAATGTCGCTTTAAAAAATTAAAACAGAAAGTTTCCAAATGGGTGACATATTTCAACTGAAAGTATATTAACATATTATAAAATAACTCAAGCATTTATGGAAGAAAATTACATCACAATGAATAAGATTTCTTTTAAATAAAATGATTTAATGATTAAGAATTTATTTCCCTTTCATTTTCCCCTTTTATTCAAACTCAGTAATTGCTCACCCTCTTTTTTGAGAGACAATCTCCTCAGTATTTTCAATTCCAGGTAATTCTTCCTCAGTTGTCTAGATTATACAATTTTTGTATCAAGTATAATAGCCCCAAATTAGAGAGCCTCACAAATGTTCATGGGTTGGTTAAATAGATGGCTAAGTAACTATCTGAAGTTTAGGAAAGTTAGCTAGTATGGGCCTGCACATTTAGAAGTGATTAAAGAAAAACTATTGCATTGAATTAAATAGCAAGAGACAAAAAAAAAAAAAAAGGTTCCAAGGAAGAAACCTGAAGACCACTTGCATTTAGTGGAGGTTAGAGAAACAGGGACTTCTGGAACTAAATGGAGAAGATAGAGGGCAAAGAGTATCAGAGAACACAGCGGGCACATTTTTAAGAAGGAATAGTTCACAGTGATTCACAGAGGTTCAAAATTGCCAGAGAGTGGTCAGAACTGAGAATTGAACATTGGATGGATCAATCAAGAATTTATTGGTGTCCAGCTGGGTTGCCTCAATGGCTGAGCATCAACCTATAAACCAGGAGGTCACAGTTTGATTCCAGGTCGGGGCACATGCCTGGGTAGTGGGCTCAAACCCCAGTGCAAGAGGCAGCCAATCAATGATTCTCTCTCATCACTGATATTTCTATATCTCTCTCTTCTTCTCCTCTCCTCTATGAAATCAATAAAATGTATATATTTTTAAAGTTTATTAGTAATTTTTTTCAGGCCAGTTGTCACTGTTGCTGTAGAAACAAAACATAGAGCTGTGTATTGAAGAGTAAGTGAAAGGAAATGGAAACAAGAAGTCTAACTACAGTTTTCAGGAAAGTTGGCTGAAAAAAAATTAAGACAGAGATGATAACGGGATGCTAAAAGTGAACCTCTTTTGTATTTCATTCAAGAACTCAATTTCTAGTAAATAATAAGCGGTGAGTTTTCCACAGTGAGATGCCAGTTCACCTAAGTGGAAGCAAGCGGTGTCATAGGGCCAGAACTGTGGCTCTTATCTGGGCACCCGCCTCCAGGCAATTTCCTGCTTAGAAAGCAGGACCTGCAGGATGGCATCAGAAAAATTATTTTCCTCTCCCCACCACACCAGAGCCAATTAAAAAGGCTGGGGGCTTAGAGTTATTTAGAAAACTACAGATGATTTGTTTTGAAGAGAATAGATACCGAGTCCCCTTGAGAGGCACAGAAAGGAAACTTCTCAGAGACCTCAATAAGAGAAATTTTGGGCACTTAGTGGGCAAGCATCTCACCGAACACTGACTATAGAGAAGCAATTAGCTGAGGCTGCTTGTGGCTCCAGAGTAGATTACCTGAAATACCAACAAACCCTCTGATATCAGTCAAAAAGCGTGTGTTTCCCATGGGCCCGGTGTGACACGTGAACATGGAGTAGGCCTGGCACGGCTATAAATGCTAAGAGCCCAGCTGGAAAGGGGAGGAGACCCCAGCAGCAAGACGGTGGAGATGAGGCGCAAGATAATGTGGCCTGATTCAGAATCAGAGGGTGGAAGTTTATCAGAACAGATCCTTCCCTAAGTGCCTAAGAGATAGATGGCTTTCAATGTCTCCCAGGCCATTAGAAACTGGCCTTTTACATGAGCAACAACCAAATAGAAATGGACTGGCTCCTGACCTTCCTCAGAAAAGTAGAGGAAGAGAGGAACCTGGGGGAGAAAGGAAGAGGCTCCGGGTGGAAAGGTACAGAAAAACAAGTGGGAAAGAATGAAGTTAATGTTTTTTTCTCACGTCACCCTGTGTTTTACTTTCCTAGGGCTACCATAACAAAGCACCACAAGCTGAGTGGCTTGAACACCAGGAATCTATGGTCTCGTCATTCCAGAGGCTGGCAGTGTGTGACCAGTGGCCCTAGCGAAGGATCTGTTCCAGGCCTCTCTCAGAGTTTTCTGGTAGTACTTTGGTTTGTGGCAGAATTAACTCATCACGTGGCACCTCCCTGTGTATGTGTCGGTCTGTGTCCAAATTCTCCCCTTTTAAATAAAATGTATTTTTATTGATTTCAGAGAGGAAGGGAGAGGGAGCGAGAGCTAGAAACATTAATGATGAGAGAGAATCACTGATTAGGGGCCTCCTGGGGATCAAGCCCACAACCCAGGCATGTGCCTTGACAGGGAATTGTACCATGTCATCCAGGTTCATAGGTCACCCCTAACCCACACAGGTTGGGCTCTCCCTTTTTTTTATGAAAACATGAGTCATACTGAATTAGGGTCTATGCTAATGACCTCATTACTAATTGATTACCTCTTTAAAAACCCTCTCCAGCCCTAGCTGATTTGGCTCAATGGATAGAGCATCGGCCTGGGGACTGAGGGGTCCCGGGATCGATTCTGGCCAAGGGCACATGCCTGGGTTGTAGGATCGATCCCTAGTGGGGGGCATGCAGAAGACAGCTAATCAATGATTCCCTCTCCCTCGGGCCCTCTCCTTTCCTCTCTAAAATAAATAAAATATATTTAAAAAATAAAAACCCTATCTCCAAATAAGGTCACAATCTCCTGTTAGAATTCCAACATTTTTTCTTTTTAGGTGGGGGCAAAATTCAACCCATCATACCTGACAATTCCCAATTTTTGAATATGCAAATCACATAAGCAAGAGAGGAAATAATGAACAGAGGAGGGAGAGGATTTAAAGTTAATCCGTAAGTCTCAAACGGAGAGGAAAAACTCTTTTTAAGACCAAAAAAAGTGGAAAAGAAAGGATGATGCTAGGCTGAGATGGGTATGAGAACAGTCATGGAGGGTAGGATATAGGTGGGTATAAGAAAACATAGTTTGCTGGACTATATCCTCTTAGAGAAAAAGAAGGATAGAGAAGCAGTTGGTTCAAGTGTTCAAGGGGAACAGTATGAAAGTTGCTGATAAAAGGAGTAAGAAGAAGGATCAGAGCAAAGTCAAAATTGATCTGTGGGGTTGAGACCAAAGAAAACAAAAGCCATGAACTTGCAGTGGCCTCAGACCACAATGGCTGTAGGGTTTTGTTTTTGTTTTGGCTTTCTGTCCCCAGAAGCACTTAGTGTTTGATAGTGGGAGACAACAAAGTGAATTTTTGAAGCATCATGGCAGAGGAAATACGTTTGAATTTTGTCTCTATCACTCAATATTGAGCTAGTTTTCAGACCTTCTTGAATGTTATCTTTCTACTGCATTTAAAATGGTTAAAAAATACTTTCTTTACAATGATTTCATGAAAACCATAAAATGATAGAGGGAATGTGTTTATCTAATACACTGCTTGGAACATAACAGGTACTCAAAATACATTTTTTTTTTTAGAGGGGCCACCTTTATTTTTATTTTTTTGCACATGCTGTTTCATTTTTTTTAATTTTTACTTTATTGCTTAAAGTATTACAAAGAGTGTTAGATAGGTCTCCATTTTTTTTTCCTTTAAAATACATTTTTAATGGTATTATTGTGATATTTTCAGTGTTAAGATTATCATCATCATCATCATCATCATCATCATATTTCAAGCTTGGTGGTTTGATGGATAGTTGGGGCAAAATATATGGAGAAGTTTGATGCACTTTTACTAGTTTTTCGTTTTGTTTTGTTATCACTATATAACAAATTATCTAAAACTTAGCTACACACATTTATTATCTCAATATTCCCATGGACAGGGAGTTCAGCCATGCTAAATTTGGTTCTCTGCTCAGGGTATCACAAGACTCAGTCAAGCTGTTGGGCTGTGTTCTCACCTGGAGGCTAAACTGAGGAAGAATCCACTTCCAAGCTCAATAAAATAATTGGCAGAATTCATTTCCTTGAGGGTGTCTGACCTGGGACCCTGTCTTAATATTGGCTGGAAACTAACTCAGAGGCCACAGGCATCCCACAATTCCTAGAGTCCACCCAGAGTTCCTTGCCTCAAGTTTCTCCAACATGGCCAATTTCTTCATCAAGCCTATAAGGATACTCTCTTGCTCCAATCTATATAACATAAGATACATAAGAGTCTTATATAACATAAGATATTTAAAAAAGTGACATCTCATTCCCTTAGTCACATTCTATGGTTAGGAGCAAGTCACAAGTTCTATTCACACTCTAGTGGAAAAGTTAGCACAGAGGTGAGAACACCAGGAGGTAGGAATGGTTGGGCTTCACCTTAGGGTCTGTCTGCCATACCTGCATCAGGAAGCCCTCAATGTAACCAGTTCAACAAAGCTGATTGATTTGATATGTCTGTGCTCTCATGATCCTGTAATTATTAATAAGTATCTTCACTTTTGATCACTGAAGTGTGTTTTCTTACCTACCTCTTCAAAGTAGGTAGAAAAACACACTAAACACATAACTTAAATGGAACTTTTTGCAATCCATACCAAGCAAAACCAAAAGTAACCAAACATAAAATAGTCTGCCAGCCTATACCTGTAAGCAACATTTAAAAAAAGGCCCTTTTCAAAACAAAAACTTAATTATCTTAAAAAAATCACAATTAGGAATCAATGTGTTCAACATGCAGGTAAAATAAAGACTGCCAAACATTTGTGTTTTGTTATATAAGCCGGCCATCTTTGGCAATTTCTAGGGTAAGTTCAACATTTCTCATAGGGAACAATGGGCATTAAATGGAAATCTCTCCTGAGTAGGAATGTCTAAAAGGCAAGCCATTTGCCAGCATTAAAGCTCTGTTCTAACTAATCCTCCTGCATAGATAGCTCAAAGGGCAGTGAATGGGAGACAGGTAGGAAAGGAAAGAAATCGATTTTGAA
>PVJC01042842.1:0-14768 GCA_004026665.1 Murina feae
CAAGGGCCTGGACAGCTGCCAAGCAGGCCGCCGACCCCCTGCCACCTCTTACCCCCTCCCCGGCCCGCCACCTTGCTTTCCCACTTCCTGGTGCCCTGGTGCCACTTCCAACTGCCAGCATAGGCAGGCAGTTGCAACAGAACCCTTTGGTTTGCTCTAGTTCCGTGGCTGTTGGCCTCCATCTTGCCTGGGTTAATTTGCATACAGCCACTCTGATTGGCTGGTGGTAACAGTCACATTTGCATGTTTCTCTTTTATTATAGAAGATATATTTTTAATCTCCACCCAAGGATATTTTTCCATTTATTATTAGGGAGAGTGGAATGGAGGAAGGAGGAGGAAGAGGAGAAGACAGAGAGAAACATGGATGTGAGAGAGACAGATGGATTGGTTGCCTCTAGCATGAACCCCTACTGTAGCAATGGAACCTACAATCAAGGTATATGCCTTTGCCTGGGAATCAAGCCTGAGACCTTTTGCTCCACAGGCCAATGACCTAACCACTTAGAAAAACTGGCCAAGACAGAACATTATTGTTTTTCTATGGCTACTAATAAAAATCTTTGAAAAAAATCCAAGTTAATTTCTGCAGCACCAAAGTGGAATTCTGTAGTCTCAAATGAATAATGGTCTAAAGACACCCCTAAATTGAAACGAAAAAGAACAACACCTCAATATAGGAAAAAGGGTAATAAACATATGAAAAGACATTCAACTATACTAATAAAAATCCTGAAAATTCTAAACACAATAAGCTTTTCTCCTATGAAATAGACAAAGAGCAAAAATTTTAATAAGATATTTTGTTGAGGAACAGACATTCTTATACCATTTATGGAAGAATGGCTGATATCATGTATTATAGGTCAATTTGGCAATATCTTTCTACTTTAAATGAATGTAACTCTCTGGGGTATTTATCAAACAGGGTATTTATCAAATGGGTATTTATCAAACATTTTAATTCATAATTGTTTCTGATACCAAAGTGCTTAGAAACAATTTATATGCCCCTCGACTGAGGGACTGGTAAATATACCTTATTCAATAACATAATAAATAGACATTAAAAAGTATCAGGTGACTATAATATGGCACTGAGTTGACATAACTTCTAAAATACAGTAAGGGAAAAATACAAGATATGGATTTCTGTAGAAAAAGCAAATATTGGTATGAAAAATAAAAAAATAATATCACATGTGTTTGTATTTAAGAATACTTCTGCATGGATTCACAAAATAACAGTAACAAAAAGTATGTTTCAGATGGAGAATAGTGTTTTGGGAGTGCTAGAGAGCAGGGGATCTTAGTATTTATGGTCTGCTTATTCCCATCTGAATTCTGTACCATGTGCCTGACTTATTCAAAACACATGTTAAACCACAATGTTCATGAAAACAAAAATGCTGTCTCTCGAGCTTTATTGTAGATCTAGAAGGGTTTTAATTGTCATCCAATCTCAAGGGGGTCTCTTTATCTATCCATATCTATCTATCTATCTATCTACCTACCTATCTATCATCTATCATCTATCCTCATCTATCTATCTATATCTACCTACCTACCTATCTATCTAATCTATCTCTGTCCCTCTCTCAAATGTTGAAAAGAAATATTGCTTTCTACTTTCTTCAAACCCTGTCAATTTATATACCTATAACTCTTTTTGTATCTGCATATTTGGTTAAGCTTCCTTTTTACTTTAAATTTTGTTAAATTTACTTTTATTAAATTTTCTTAGGGTGACATTGGTTAATGAAATTATATAGGTTACTAGAGGCCCAATGCACAAAATTTGTGCATGGGTAGGATCCCTAGGCCTGGCTAAAGATCAGGGCTGATCTGTGGGGCTACCAGCAGGGCAATCAGGAGTGGGGGTTCCCTGCTGGCACCTGCCTTGGCCCACCTGGGATCTGCAGGCTGGGGACAGCTCCTGAGTTGAGTGTCTGCCCCCTGGTGGTCAGTATGGATCATAGTGACCAGTCATTCCACTGTTCAGTCGATTTGCATATTAGGCTTTTATTATAAAGGACTAGAGGCCCAGTGCACGAAATTCATGCACAGAGTGGGGAGTGGGAAGTAAGAAGTGGTGGTGGTGTCCCTCAGACCAACCTGCACTCTTTCCAATCTGGGACCCCTTGAGGGATGTCTGACTACCCATTTAGGCCCAATCCCACCTAACCAGGCACTCAGCCATCCCTTTCACAATCTAGGACTGCTGGCTCCGAACCTCTCACCTGCCAATTGCCCCTAACTACTCCCCTGCCAGCTTGATCAACACCTAACTGCTCCTGTGACAGCCTTATTTCCCTTAACTGCCCTCCCCCTGCCAGGATGGTCCCCCCTCAACTGTACTCCCCTTCAAACCTGGATCCCCCCAAACTGCCCTCCTCTGCCAGCCTGGTCCCCCCCCAACTGCCCTCCTCTGCCAGCCTGATTCCCCACCAACTGTCCTCCCATGAAAGCCTGGGTCCCCCCCAACTACCCTCCCTTGCAAGCCTGTGTCCCCCATAACTTCCCTCCCCTGCAGGCCTGGGTCCCTCCCAACTGCCCTCTCTTGCTGACCATCTTGTGGCAGCCATCTTTGACCACATGGGGAAAGCCATCTTGTGATGGTCAATTTGCATATTACTCTTTTATTAAATAGGATAGGAATACAATTCTACAATATAGCATCTGTATATTGCATTGTATGCTCACCACCCCAAACCAAATATCCTTCCATCACCACTTATGCCCCCTTTACCCTCTTCTGTTTCCCCTATCCCCATTTCCTCTCACAGTCACCATACTGTTATCTGTGTCTTTCTTTATTTTTTCTTGACTTAATTCTTTCACCCTTATTACCTAGCCCTCAGCATCCTTTCCTCTAACAGCTGTCAGTCTATTCTCTGACTGACATGAGTCTGTCTCCACTTTGTTAATTTATTTTGTTTATTAGATTCTACATATACGTGAAATCATATGGTACTTGTCTTTTACTGACTAGTTTATTTCACATAGCATAACCTTCTCCAGGATCACCCAATGCTGTCTCAAAGAGCAAATTTCCTTTTTTATAGCCTAGTAGTATTCTACTGTGAAAATATACCACAGCTCTTTTATTCACTCAACTACTGATGGACATTTGGGCTGCTTCTAATTCTTGGCTACTGTAAATAACACTGCAATGAATATAGGGGTGCATACATATTTTGGAATTAGTGTTTCAGGGTTCTTCCAATAAATTCCAAGAATTGGAATCACTGAATCATAAGGCAGTTGCCTTTTTATTTTTTGAGAAAACTTCATACTGTTTTCCATAGTGGCTGCATCAGTCTGCATTCACACCAAAAGCACACATGAGTTTCCCTATATTCACATCCTTGCCAACACTTGTTTTTTGTTGACTTATTGATAATAACCATTCTGACAGGTGTGAGCTGATATCTCATTGTGGTTTTAATTCGCATTTTTTATAATTAGTGACATTGAGCATCGTTCCATGTCTATTGGCCATCTGTAGTTTCTCTTTGGAGAAGCGTCTATTCAGGTCTTTTATCCATTTATTAATTGGATTGTTTGTTTTTTATAAGTTGTTTTTTTTAATTTTGGATATTAATCCCTTATCAGAAATATCAGCAAATATGTTATCTCATTCAATGGGCTGTCTTTTTTCATTTTGTTAATGGTTTCCTTTCCTGTCACATTTTCTATGAAACAATTTGTTTTAATATACCACATATCCATAAAGCTTGCACCAAACTCTCAATGATTTGACTCTTAATTATGAGTTATCTGAGTGCTCTTCTGTAATAAATGTGGCAGATTTTAACATTGTTCAAAACATTCACTGGCCCTCCTTATCCAACAATTATAATTTTCTGCTCCAATGATGTCAAAAGTGGCCATATGACTTGCATTGGACTATAAAATATGAACCAAAGTAACTTATTTCACATCATGGACCAAGTTTTATGAGTCATGTTTTGTTCCTTTCTACTATATTTATCACCATTATGTTTCAGATAAGTGTCTATTCATGTCTTTTCCCCATTTCTTAATGGGATTGTTTGGAGCTGATTGTTGGTGTTTAATTTTATAAGTTCTTTATAAACTTTGGATATTAAACCCTTATCAAATGTATCAGCAAATATGCTCTCCCATTTTTTAAAATCTCAACCACAAGCATAGTACCTTCTACATAGTAAGAAGATCCTCAGTGAATATTTTAGAATGCTAAATTATAAACGCAGGGATCCCATCTTAGTATGAGAAGGAAAAAAATACAGGATTATCTTGTTTTCTCCATGATTAAAAGGACAACACTGAGACTTAATCTGATCATATGTATAATATATTCTGAGATTTGTGGAATAAGAAGTTTTATAACTTTAAATAATTATAATTATAATAGTAGATACATCTATTTTTCAATGCATGTATTATCTTAAAACCCTGGTAATAGCACTGAGAAATGGGATCAGTAATGGGCAAACATCAATTGAGTAAAAACTGACTGGAAGTATTATTTTAGATTTTGTAATACCAATAATTTTGCAAATAAAATTGCTATACTGTGAAATTCAAAATATGTTTTCACAGGTGTAAATGGAATGCTTATGGATGAGAATAGCAATAAGTGACAATTTTGTGGATTTGTTTAAAGGTATGCTCCTAAAAATCCATGAAGAAATTTATTTAAAATGTATACTTTAAAAAATAGAGAGAACGTTATCCAAATGGATTCACATCCTTTACTGCACTAAGGTGAAACCATCTGAATTTCACTATGACAGATTTTCCCTGAAACAGCTAAAGGATGTAGCTGCAGTTCATTGAGGATTTACAATGCATCTGGAAAATATAACGCTCCTTCTAGTTTTTTAATTGTATCCTTAATAAAATTTTGTTGCATACGGTTCAGAATTCTCAGATAACTTTGCAATGACATGATTATTGCTGTGAGTTTAATAATGATGCATCTGCTCAGGATAGCCTAAATCAAAGCAACCCAAATATCTCCTGAGATCTTGATTGGTTGGGCTCTATATATTATTATTTTGTAATTTGTCTTTTTAGAAAACTTTTTATGCCCATAGACATTTTTTTCTTAATTTTTCTGATATGTGTATCCTCTTTTAAGTCTTCAATCCTCGAGAAAACATCACTTCCCACTCAAACTCTCACTTGAGAATGTTAGTTCTCTAAAGCTAGAACCTGACATTTGTAATTTCTATAATTATGAGAACTATTGAGGTTTAATCTCAGTGTGGTAAATGGTCTCAATGTCCTTTTCTAATAAAAACGAGAGGTTTTTATTGTTGTGGACCAACATTCGAGAGAATAAGACCACCGACTCTTTTAAGTCTTAAGCAGCAAGCAAGGATTTATTGAGCTGGCCAGCTGGTTGCAGCGCCAGCACCCACCGAAGTGAGGACTGACACTGCAGCCCCGACCAGATGCAGAAGCAAGCTTTTATTCACAAAAACCACAAAAAGTGATGCACAAAGTTTGTTGCTCTATTTCTCACAGACTTATAAGTTTTGGCTGTAGCATGACTATTTTCCTTATCTCTAGCAGTAGCAGTGAGTCCTACTGAGCTGCAAATGAGCTGGGGCAAGTTGACCTTTACATTTATGTTTTGTTTTTAAAAAACATTCAGAAATAGCTTAGATTGTTTAACTGTTTTATCATAAATAATTTTGTCACTTGACACACAAGGTAAATTAAAAGCATACTTGATTATCTCAATTTTTAGAATAGTTTTGAAATCAGATTTATAAAACCAAAAATAAACTTGTAAGTTCAGATGGTTAGGGCATCATCTGATACATCAAGATTGGGGGTTCAATCCCTGGTCAGGGCACATATAAGAAACAGCTAATGCACATAAATAAGTGGATCAACAAATCAATGTCTACCTATCCATCTATCTTTCTATCTATCATCTATCTATCATCTATCTATCTATCTATCTATCTATCTATCTATCTATCTATCTATCATCTACCAATCTCTCCCTCTCTTTTTTTCTCTCTCCCTCCCTTTAAAATCAATCAGTAAAAAACTTTTAAAAAATGATGAAAACAACCAGAGACCAAAATGACCGTGGCCTTTCACCTCAGCGAGCAGTTAGTGGCAATCAGGTAGGAAGGCAGAGTGGTTAAAGGTGATCAGGTAGGCAGAGTAAGTTAGGGGAAACCAGGAAGGCAGAGTGTTTACGGACAATCAGGCAGGCAGACAGAGTGCTTAGGGGTGGTCAGGCAGGCAGAGGTAGTTAGGGGAGATCAGACAGGCAGGAGAGCAGTTAGGGGCTATCAGGCAGGCAGAGGCAGTTAGGGGTGATCAGGCAGGCAGAGTACTTAGGGATGATCAGAAAGGTAGAGTGCTTAGGGGAAATCAAGCAGGCAGGCGAATGGTTAGGGATGATCAGGCAGGCAGACAGGCAGGCAGAAGCAGTTAGGAGCAATCAGGCAGGCAAGCAAGTGGTTAGGGGTAATTAGGCAGGCAGAAAGAGGGGTTGGGGCAATCAGGCAGGCATGTAAGTGGTTAGGGGCAATCAGGCAGGAAGGCAGAGGCAGTTGGGGCAATCAGGCAGGCAGCTGAGCAGTTAGGAGCTAGCGGTCCCAGATTGAGAGAACTATGACCAATTGCCAACTGATTCCACATCAGGCCTAAACCAGCAGTTGGACATCCCTTGAGGAGTCCCAGATTTCAAGAAGGTGCAGGCCAGGCTGAGGGACATCCCCCTGTACATGAATTTTGTGCACCAGGCCTCTAGTCCTATATAATAAAATGAGACTATGCAAAATGACCCTAACAGCAGAACAACCAGGAATGACTGGTCATTATGATATGCACTGACCACCAGGGAGTAAATGCCCAATTCAGGATCTGCCCCCTGGTGGTCAGTGCACTTCCACAGAGGAGCATTGCTCAGCCAGAAGCCGGCTCATAGCTGGCCAGCGCAGTAGTGGTGGCGAGGAGCAGGCATAAGCCATTAGTCGGACATCCCTTGAGGGTTCCTGGACTGCCAGAGGGATGTCTGACTGCCAGCTTAGGCCTGATCCTCCAGAGAACAGGCTAAGTTGGCAGGTGAACATCCCCTGAGGGGGCCTGGACTGTAAGAGAGAGCAGGCCAGGCTGAGGGACCCCCTCAAGTCCATGAATTTTCATGCACCAGGACTCTAGTCCTATCTAATAAAAAAGTAATATGTAAGTTAACCATCACTCCACGATAAAGATGGTGGTACCCATAGTGACCATAGTGGGATGCTGACAGCATCGCCCAGGCAACATGAGCTCAGTATCCACTCCCCAGCCATGCAGAAGGACCTTGGCCTCATGGAGGGAGGGGAAAGGCCCCAGCTGCACAAAGGGAGGGCAGGGGCATTGGCTGGAGACTAGGGCGAGGGACACTGGTCTCATGACCTGCAATGATGTCAACATCACTGCCCTGGCCATGCGGAGGAAGGGGAGGGGCCTCTGGCTAGAGGCTGAGGTGAGAAACGCTGGTATTGTAGCAGGATGACTGAGGGATGCCCCCATCCCCTGCACGAATGTCATGCACCAGATCTCTAGTATATATAATGATGATGGAGGGCATAGCATGCTGGCTGTGACTCATCTCTGACTCCAGTCATTATTTAATCCTAATCCTTTTTTCATTTATTTGTTTCATACTCTTAGAGTTGTTGATCAACCATTAATACATCCTTCATTACATTTTATCTGAAACCAGAAATTTATAATCTTTAAGAAGATGGTAATGAAATAATGTAATGGTTTTAGCATTCAAGAAAACCCAAGAAATTTTAAGTGCCCGATTGTGTGATTCTTATATTTACATCTTGACATAGCATTTCTTGCTAACATATTCAAGATCTGGATTCTAGCTCAAATTGTTCCAAATATTAGACATTCAAGTTTTATATTTTTAAGTAGATTTCTTATAGACAACATATGCTTCCTTATGAAAATGTTTTGGTTGCCTAGGATTTTGCAGCATACATATTAAAATAATTTGAGTTTTTCTGCAAAGACCTTAAAGTAGTATATCTCCTATCATTTTCTCCCATCCTTTAAGCCATTGTTGTCAGACTCTTTACTTTCAAGCATACTATAAATATACAATAAATTCTTCCTAAATTGATATGCACTGTTATCTTTTAGAGAATTTGTTATGATTATAATAAGTTACATTTTATCCTTATCATTCCACTATCAATTTGTGTGTGTGCCCTAGCTGGTTTGGCTCACTGGATAGAGCATTGACCTGTGGCCTGAAGGGTCCCAGGTTTGATTCCAGTCAAGGCCATGTACCTTGGTTGTGGCCACATCCCCAGTGGGGGGTGTGCAGGAAGCAGCTTATCGATGCTTCTGTCTCATAGATGTTTATGACACTCTATCCCTCTCCCTTCCTCTCTGTAAAATATTAATAAAATATATTAAAAAAATACTCTGTGTGTGTGTGTGTATCTAAATGTTGACCTCTGAAATGTACCCTTGTGTCTGAAAAGATTCTTCAACTTTTATTGCACAATATTTCTGATAGCAATAAATTAGCCCTATTTTGTTTGTCTGAAAGTTTTTTTATTTTATTTGTGATGAATATTTTCACTGGGTATAGAATTTTAAATTGGAAAGTTGATTTTATTTTTTTATTTTTATTTTTAATATACAAAGATATCATGCCATTTTCATTGTGTTGCATGGATTTTGATGGTAAATAGCTTGTTATTTTTATTCTTATTTCTCTGTAGATAATAAATAAATGCTTTTTTTATCCCAACTCCACTCAAAGTGCCTTCAATATTTGTTTTTGTTTTTATTTACAGCAACTTGAATATGACACACCTAGTTATTATTTTTATAATCTTTTTTATATCCTCTAATCTTTTATATCAGTAGTTCGAT
Organism: Murina feae; assembly: GCA_004026665.1. NCBI lineage: Eukaryota > Metazoa > Chordata > Mammalia > Chiroptera > Vespertilionidae > Murina > Murina feae. The sequence goes on from PVJC01042842.1 coordinate 8,902, forward strand.
ATCTATTACTAATCTTGGAAATTATTTCCTCAAATATTTATTTTGCCTATTTCTTTCTTCACATTCTGGAGTTCTAATTACCATTTAATATTAATCCACAACACTTGAATTTGCTATATTTTATAAAAGCTTTTTACTCCCTTTTGCATTTTAGTTTGTGTAATTTCTATTGACTTGTTTTCTAGTTCATTGAATTTTTATTGGACTGTATTGAACCTACTAATGAGTCTGTCAAAGGAATTCTTTATTTATGTCACTATGTTTGATTTCCTAGATTTCTATCTTGCCCTTTCTTATATTTTTAGCTCTTTTCTTAATTTACCTATATGATTTTGTATATCATCTACTTTCTCATTGCATTTTTTAACTTACCAATCACAGTCAGTTAAACTGCTTAGGTTGATAGTTTCCACATCTGTGACATATGTAATTCTGGTACTGGTGATTTCATCTCAGTTACTCTCTCTCTCTCTCATACACATACACTGTATATATCTATCTATCATCTATCTATCTATCTATCTATCTATCTATCTATCTATCTATCACTACCTATATCTATCTCTCTTTCTTCTATTAGTGTACAGTTTACTAATATTTTTGTTGGAAGTTGGACTGTGGAACTGTAGGTAGTATGGTAAATCTTTATTCCTTTTTGTTTTTGTTTGGAAATAACCTTTACTTTTGGTATGCCTTCATTGTAGGGTTTTGTTAATCTAGTCACTAATTGGGTTGGATTTGAAGTTTTTGTGGATGTGATTACCATTTTTGAAGTATTTTGTTTTTGTGGGCAGCAGATATTTCAAAATCCTCTAGTTTTTGTTTCCTTACTTGGGTTAGGTCTTTTCATCACCCTGACTCCAAAAATAAACCTACCTTTTGCTTCCACACCAGCTGGATTCCTCTGTTATTTTTACTGAAGTTTTGTTACTCAAGGTGGTTGGGGAAGGCGTTGCCTTTTCTGATGTTCTGATTAAACCTCAGTCTTCATCAGGAACTGTGAACCTATGTGTCTTGTGTATGACCCTAAAAGTGCCAGTGCCCTTCCTCCAGGAATAGAGCTTCATTTTCTCTCATTCCAATAACCCACCATAATGAGTTTCTAGCAATTTTCTCAAACCATGAAACAGATGCTCTTTAAGCTTCAGTTTAAGGATTTTATTACTTAAAGGAGATAAAGGGGATGACTCTGCATGAGTTTTAGTGGAGGGCCTCAGTTTCCCTCCAAGGCACAATGGGTGTCCCCTAGTGCCCCAGGATGCATATTTAGTTACCCCTCATTTCTTCTCTAGTGAAGATAGAGATAGTTCTAACCATATTTTATCAGTGGTGACTGTTTTCTCTACAACCAACACCATGGGAAAAACTTTATTTAGATTCTTCCCAAATTCATTGCAAGATTCTGATGGCCTTTATGATGGAAAGGCTAAAATAAGTTACAAATTCTATGTCTGATACCCACAAATCTCACACCCTCAAGCTAGTTTTCACTGGCTTTTTTTTTTTGGCAATAGATTAAATGTTGTTAGTTTAATTGTTCTATCAGCTTCTGTGGCATACTGCACAATCTACCTTAGCTGTACAATTATTTTGGTGCAGGTTCTTTCTCATGATACCTGTTTCTTTTCAAATTTTGTAACAGTAGTTTTCTCTATGATCTCAGTTCTCTGTCTCAAGAAAGGATATTAATTTGTAGTCTGTTCAGATTTTATACTAGAAATAAAAATTGGAACAATGTTCTTTCTAGCTCTTTATATCTTTGAGCTAAAACTGTACTCATGCTTTGAATTTTGTACTCCATAAAAATTAGGCAGACTAAAGATCTTGGATCCAACTCACTTTATTTAAGAAAATTTGATATTGTCAGTTACTTTTGCAAGCCTTATTTGTTTATCTGTAAAATGGTGACAATATTCCCTATAGTAGAAATAAATTAAAACAACTATTATTGTAATAAATAATTTAAAGAAAGTTGTTAACAAGAATTTGCTGCCTCTTGAGATTTGATTAAAATTACATCCCTTCCTCTACACTTCATTATCCCAGGTGTGAAATTTATCCTCTTTTTTAAAAAATCTACTTAGTTCTGCTCATTTAAGTTCCTCAAAAAACTATCCCTCCTGAAAACAATAGCAATAAACTCTGGACAAAGTATAAAACACAACTATATGAGTGGATTTCTAAAGGAAGTCAAAACTTCCACTAGAGATCAAGACAAAATAACGTACGTGTTTTTGTCTTGGTTTGTTTTATTGTTAGCTTTGGAGAAGTAGCCAAAGGATGGGTAATTAGGGGAAAACTCAGAAAAGATATCTCCAGAGAAGAGAGGACCATTATGCTTAGTAAAAGGAAACTTCCTTGACCCAATAAAGAGCATCTGTACATATCTGGTGCAAAGGAAATTTAGCTGGAGTCTATAGCATAAAAAAATGTGGGTGACATTCATCACTGCCCACCACAGACTTGAAAGTGTTCTTTTTTTAGTTCAGCCAAGTTAATTGCCTACTAACACAAACCTTAAACAATTTGGGGTCAACGTAAAATAATCTATCAGAGAAAATATAACTGGCAATGTCCAGGATATAATTCAAAATGACTTAACATACAAAAAGCCAAAGAAACGTGAGCCATTCTAAAGTAAAAATATAATAAAGGATGCAAACTGCGAAATGACATTGCTGCTGAAACTATAAAATTAGGGATTTAAAATCTGATAAATTAGTTAAATGGGCAACTACTTTGAAACACATGAATCATCAATATTCATTTAAGAAGAAATAGATAGAAATATAAACTTACGTGAATTAGGATAATTTAAGTGCTATTTTTAATAGAACAACGTTGGAGAACTTATACTATCTGATTTTCGGTGATATCAGAAAGTACTTTCAAGAAAATGGGCTATGGCATAGAGTATAGATACATCAGTACAACAGAGTATTCAGATATGGATCCACAGATACATAATAAGCAGGGTTTTAGTTTGTTTTTTAACAAAGTTAACATCATTCAATAGAAGAAAGAAATATTTTTTAGTAAGTGGAGCTGGAAAATCTGCATTACCATATAAAAAATTAAATGTATTTTACCTAGTTTTTAAATGAAAAGTTCTATTGGAAAGAGAAGTTATGGGCCAGTTCTCTACAAGCAAATCTAGAAGGCAAGAAGTAAGGAAACTGATATAAAGTGAAAAAATAAGTCAAATGTCCTTTATTTTAAAATAGAGCTTGGACAATAATAGCTAGTAAAAGAATAACTTTTTCTCCCACTAAGTATTTCATAGGCTCATTAGTATATTGCATTGCTGTAGTTTTGTGTTTGCTTTTTCTTGGACTATTGGAAAATTTGCGTTTTAGGTCCTGAATTTTCATATCTGGAATACTTTTGTCTTCTACTAGGTCTTTGCAACATATTCTTAATAACTCTCAACTAACTCATAAAAAAACCAGCCATATTCTAGTCATCAATGTTGGAATTCTTTTTTAATAATTTTTTTTTATTTTTATTACAGTTCACATACAATATGTCATTAATTTCAGGTGTACAACATAGTGAATAGACATTTATATAATTTACTAAGTGATCACCCTAATAAATCTGGTACTCATCTAAATCTCTAAGAAATTATTTACTCATTTATAATTACCAGTTATTTGTAAGGTAATCAATAATTTAACATTTATATATCCTCACAAAAAAAAGTTAAAATAACAAACACATCCAGAAAAATATTAGAGAAAAACAAATTATTGAACACCTATACTAATAAAACAGTAATATGCTAATTAGACTGAACGTCTTCTGGACATCCTTCCTGATAAAGCTGGGGGCTTGGAAGGCCTGCAAACTGCAGCCGGCCCCTCACCCAACCTGGCCCCACCCTCCAGTGGAATCACCACCCCATCAGGGGTGTGGCTGGCCTACAGACTGCCTGAGTTCCCTCACCCAGGCTGGACCCGCCCCCAGTTGGGATCCCCACCATGATTGGGAGCATGGCCTGCAAACTTCCCATGGTCCCTTGCCCAGGTAGGCCCTGCACCGCATCAGGGACCCCTCTCCACCCCATTAGGGACATGGCTATCCTGCAAACTGTCTGAGGCCCCACATCCCAGCAAAGACCCCCACCCTAATTGGGGGTGGGGCTGGACTGAAAAATCCACAGCCCATGCCCTGGGTGCCTACCTCGAGTAGGCTTTCCTTATCCTGATTCAGGACCCCCTTCAGGGCAGGCCAGCCAGCCTACACCAGGCCTCTATCCTATACAATAAAAGGGTAATATGCAAATTTGCTGGAAGCAAATTCCAGCAGGTCTTAATTATGCAAGAAGTTCATCAGAAGGCTAATGGATCTTGGGGCTTTAGCAGAGCTGAAAATCTGCATATATTACTACCTGCTGCTAAACAGCTGTAGGTATTTCCCCTAATATGATAATCTTTTCCCATTTACCAAACTTTACATTTGTTATGTATATTTGCTTTACTAAAGGGCAAAACGTGTAAATAAAAAGTCATCAGCCCAGAGATTCAAGAGAGCTTGTTCACTAGAGCTAAGCCTCCTGTGGACCGCCCCCCAAATGCCTCCCAAATGCATATTTCTTGTCTAGTCTAATTTATTTACATTGCAGCCCCTTCTCCAGATTCCTGAACACTTGCAGCTGCATAAAGACTGTGTCACAAATGGACCCTAATGGCACAATGACCAGAACGACCACTGAAACAGTCACTATGAGGTGCACTGACCACCTCTTTGTCCCTTTCCCTGTCAGCAGGCTCCAATCACCCAATGGCAAACAGGGAACCAGGGGTGGCTGGAGGACAGGGGTGGGGCCAGATGCGGGCAGCTGGGTCAGATGGCCCTGATTGCAGACCAAGCCTAGAGACTGTACCTGTGCATGAATTTCATGCACCTGGCCACTAGTATATTGTAATATGTTAAGTTATATTTAAACTAATAAAAGCGAAATAGTAAAATTAACCGTTTCTCCGAGATGGGTAAGCCACGCCCACCAGCCAATCAGAGTGGCTGTATGCAAATTAGCCCAGCCAACATGGAGGCCGCCACTCACGGACCTGAGTAAACAGCTGTTTCCATTGCGGTAGGAGTGAAAGTGAAGCTGCTCCTGCTCAGCTCAGCTCCAATTAAACTGGCTCTAGCAAAACACACCTTTGAAACAATATAACAATCATAGAATCCTCGGGAGCTGAAGGAAAGAGCAGCCCGGGCCTCACCAGTAAAAGTAACAATTGTTTCATTATAGATGCTGCGAGGTGAAGCAGAGGAGGCTTCGTTAGTTAGAAGGCCGCCTTAAAGGAACAGTGTATCAATTATAGAAGATAACCCCAGGCCTTAAAGGAACAGCATCAATTATAGGAGAGAAACCACAGAACCTGTGTCCAGCCAGCCTTGCTGGGACGTTGGGCAATGGGAGCTGTGGGCAGCTTGAAAGCCCCTCATGCAGGCTGGTCAGGCATGCCAGCAGGTGGAAATCCCCCGAGGGGTCCCAGACTGTGAGAGGGCACAGGCCCAGCTGAGGGACCTCCCAAGTGCACAGAGCGGCTGCAGGGCGGGACAGCGCAGGACCCAGGACCCGTGAGTGGGAAAGAGGCGGCAGGGTTGGAGGGCACCGGGAAGCGGGTAAGAGGTGGCAGGGGGTCGGTGGCCTGCTTGGTGGGCTTCTCAGGCCCTTGGAGGGGCATCGGGGAGCGGGTAAGAGGCAGCAGGGGGTCGGTGGCCTGCTTGGTGGGCTTCCCAGACCCTTTGCAGAGCATTGGGGAGCAGGTAGGAGGTGGCAGGGGGTTGGTGGCCTCCTTGGTGGCTGTCCAGGCCCTTTGCGGGGCATCGGGGAGCGGGTAAGAGGTGGCACGGGG
>PVJC01042843.1:0-14762 GCA_004026665.1 Murina feae
TCCCTGCTTTCTGGTGGCTGGAGGAAGATGGGCAGTAGGCAAGCTTGGGAGGCAGGCCGCACCCAGCCCTGGTCACAGCTCAAAAAGAGAACAACATGCAGGAGAGGGCAAGAGTCTGAGAGATCAACATAGAGGGGGTGCCTGCTCCAAGCCTTGACGGTGTGCCTGGTGGCAGGTCCCCAGCAGGTAGACACACACAAGAGGACTGCTCCGAGCCTCAGATGCAGCTGGGGGCAGGTCCCCAGTGGCCACACACATACACACACACACACAAAAGGCGCCTGGCAGACTGGGGCCATCATAGGACATCCACTGAGGGGTCCCAGACTGTGAGAGGGCACAGGCCGGACTGAGGGACTCCCTCCACCCTGAGTGCACAAATTTTTGTGCACTGGGCCCCTAGTCTTCAAATAAACAAAAATGCAGAAGAATAGTAGGAGCTGGAGAACAGTTTAAGAGGTGTGAGGGATGAGAGTGAATGATGTATGGTTCTAAGATGAGGTTACCTTGCAAAGGACCAATAGTATAGCTTGGCCTAATCAAATTGTGGGGGGATTCATAGGGTAGGAATAATCAGCATAAAGTGGAAGAGAATACATTTACTTGGGAACAAAGCGTTAGATCTGAGCTTATCTGCCACTTATATGTGTCTTAGAGGCAAATTATCTGCCCCTTTTCAGAATAGATACCTATTGCTTTATCTGCCTAGCAGTCCTCCCCTTCTTACAGGGTTTGTTTCTTTTTCTACTCAAACTATATGTCTGCACAAAGGCTGCCATACTCTTCAAAGCTGTATTCCACCCTTCGACCATTGGCCATACTGCTCAGCATAGGGATGAACAGACAAAAGTCGGGCTAACCAGAGTCCTTTCCTGGGAACTTATATTCAAATTGTATTAAGGAAAAAGGGTTTGCCTTCCTTTTGTGATGTGATTTACAAGATGTAAAACTAGAGAGCTGTCAACATCTATGTTTTTACAATATTGAAATAGCTGTTCAGCAATGACAGAGAATAAATATAATATACAGAGAGAAGCAAAGACAAGAGGTATAAAGAGAGTGCTGGTGGGAGTAAAGTCACTGAGTTTTGTTGATTCTGAAACCTAGATTTATCTATTTCTTCCTTGTGGTTTATGTGTCCAGACTTTTGTTTGATTCTGTGAAATCCTTCCAATAAATCCTCCATTTTGCCTAAGTTAGCACAAGTTGAGCTTCTGTCTTTTGCAACCAAGAGAACCCCAGCTAACATTTCTATAGCAATTTCTCACTCCTCAGACAGAAATAGCAATCCCTCATCTAAACAAGTTTTTCGAAACATCTGTAATCGTATGACTGAACATGCCAGTAACACAATAAGCACAAAAACATTGTTATTTTTGTTGTTATTATTAGAAGAGAAGAGTAGGTAGTTTGGCATTATTATTGTTGTTGTTGTTATTGTTATTATCATTATTAGTTACTGAAGAGTGGGTAGTTTATCCTCACTGGAGTGTGGCATTTTGGGCTGGAGAAGATTAGCCATGTTAGAAGGTAAGATAAGGTTGATGGTACTATCAAATGTTAGTTCGCTAGAGGATCTACAAATATGCAAATATGATTTTGAACCTATAACCCTTAATCCTAAAACACAGATGTTTGTGTGTGTGTGTGTGTGTGTGTGTGTAAAATGGAAAGTTGGACTACAATGTAATTATTAGCCTGTTGACAAATCCTCAATGCAGAACTCTCCAATAACAGCAATAGCATATCACTTAGCTTCAAGTCCAAAGTAAGGTCTCACCTCCCCAAGCATAATATTTTCCAACATTGGCAATCACACAGACAGATGGATGTCTGGGAGTGTGTGAGAAAAGGGAAATGGAAAATGGCATCTAAACATCTAATGCCACAGGTCATGGCCTCACAAAGCAGCCAACTTTGGGCACACAGTGATCCCACCTTCTAGCAAACAAGGCTCCATCATTCTGAGTCCAAAGATATTTCCCATCATGTTATACTTCTCTACCGTAGAGAAAGACAAATACAGACTGACTCGGTGGTCCAGGTCATTAACTATTGCTTTAATTGTATTGTTTTAACATTTTTCTCACTTTTATTGAGGTGTGATTGATAAATAAAATTGTAAGATATTTTAAGTGTATGACATGATGTTTTGATATACATATTCATTGTTAAAGGACTGTTCCCACGATTAACACATCCATCACCTCACATATTTACCTTTTTTAAGTGAGAACATGTAAGTTCTCCTCTCTTAGCAAGTTTTAATTATGCAGTTCAGTATTATCAATTATAGACACTATGATATGCATTAGATCCTCAGACCTTATCTTAACAACTGAAAGTTTGTATGTTCTATTTCTTTAGAGTAATTTTCTTCTTAGTCTGGGTCAGTGAGATTTGGTAATTGAAATCATTAGAGAGGACAGACAAATAATGAATCACTTTGAACAAGTTATTTCACTATTCTTCAGCTCAGTTTTCTTAGATTTAAAATGGAGATCAAAGTACTACATATCTCATCTCTTACAGAGACTAGCCAGGCCTGGTCTGAATCATTGTATATGTGACCGCATATTTTTATAGGATTTCTTTGAAAGCAGATTCCTCATCAAAATCTCTCTTACATCCCAGGGTCTAACACATAATTGGTGGTTCATAAATGTCATGTGAAATAAATAGAAGCAGTTCTGTAATAGAAAAGTCATAGAGTGCAATATGGATGTAAGTTATTATTATTTTGAAAACATCAGCAAGGTAGCCTCCTTTTTAGAACATTGAAAAAAGAATGCTACAAAGAGCCATAAAGAAAGAACATGGATATTGTGAAGGATCCAATATTTCCCATCAGTGTAAAGTGTGTATATGAGATGGAAAACGGCCATTTCCTTCCACATTGTCTCCAAGAACGACTCAGTCCCCAAGGCATAAAATGGTTATGTGGTCATATGATATAGTTCCAAAGAAGACTAATAAATGTGCCTGAACTGCTGCTTATAAGTGTATGGTCAAAAATCAACTCTTTTTTTGTAAATACATTTTTATTTATTTCAGAGAGGAAGGGAAAGGGAGGGAGGGAGGGAGGGAGGGAGGGAGAGAGAGAGATCAATGATATGAGAAAATCATTGATTGGCTGCCTTCTGTACACCTGTTTACTAAGGATTGAGCCTACAACCTTGGCATGTACCCTGACTGGGAACCAAACCATGATCTCCTGATTCATAGGTCCATGCTTAATCACTGAGCCACAAAGGCTGGGCCAAAAATCAACTCTTAAATGATTCCATGGCAATAGTGCAGTAAAGGCCTGAGGTTGGGCAAAGCCCAGGTGGAAAGGGCGAAGGGGTTGGGAGGATGGGAGGCATCTATAATATTGTCAACAATCAAAATTTTTTAAAAAAGAAAAAGAATGACTCTCAGACTTCTTATTTGAGTGCAGATGAGAATATCATATTCAGAGATGGGAAAGAAGGCAAAGGTAGTAGAAACAGAAGTTATGAAAGCACTTAGTTGGATTATCTGAAGTCCTATATGAGTTGAGCAACTGTCCTGGAGGACTTCTCAGGAGAAGTGATATTTGAGATATACCAGAAGGAGTAGGAGTTAGCCAGGAGATGCTGTAATTTGTGAGCATGGAGAGATCACCCATGACAGTTTTAAGAGCCTGTGTCTTTTGGACTGATACAGAAAATATGGTAACATGGAAAAGTGAAGGAGGCTTAGTATGTCCCCTATAGCAGAAAGTAGAAAAATGGCAAGAAGTAGGAGTCTGGGGTAGGATTGAAGATGTACAGTGAAGTTGGTACATGAGATAGGAGCAAAATCAGAGAGCCTTTTAAGACATGCTACCAATTTTGAATTGTATCCTATCAGCAATTTGAGACAATAATGTGTATTAAGCAGGGGCATGGCAGGATTCATCTAAAGGTTTAGAAGAATCACTCTACGTGCTTTAGGAAAACTGAAACAGAGCACAAGAATAAGACTTATACTCCAAATGGTGCACTTTGGGGAACAATCTCTCTTTTAAGAGAGAAAAAAACTTTAGGATAAAGCTTAGCCTGATGAGATATGACACGCTTTTCATGTAAAGATCCTTTTGGCACCAAAACTAAGGACAGGATAAAGGCTGAGATCCTTCAGTGATAGCCATACCCTTCAGACATGGATGTCTATGACCAGTCCCTCCCATTTTACAGAACAGGATGGTCTGTCTGGATCATCTTTATAGAATTATAGGGTTGACTTCAGGAATTTTCCAGAACTCTCAGCTCCCAGTGCGTTCAAGTATCCTTCTCGATCATAAAACAACAACAAAACAAAAACAGAAACAAAAACCCACAAAATTTCTTCATCTTCTAATTTATTTTTTGATGGAGGGAAAGGCAGTATTTCTGCCACTTATGTCTGTTCTGAGGTAATTTTATAAAAGAATTAAATAGTATAAAAAGTTCCCAAGACTTTACCTAGATAAACTATATCTGAAATCTCTTACATGGCTGATTTTGGCCTTCCTTCTCCAATATGGTCTCTGAAATATAATACTGGGTGTGGCAAAACTATGTTTACAGTTGTGAGTATATGAAACAGTTTACTCTTAAATTACTACTAGAGACCCGGTGCACAAAAATTTGTGCACTTGCGGGGGGGGGGGGTTGGGAAGGGGTGGGGATCAGCCAGGCCTGTGCCCTCTTGCAGTCTGGGATCCCTCGGGGGATGTCCACTTGCCAGTGGGGAGCAGGCGTAAGCTGCAGTTGGACATCCTTAGCACTGCTGAGGAGGCAGAGAGGCTCCCACTACCATCGCTGTACTGGCAGCTGGCAGCCTGGCTTGTGGTTGAGCAGAACTCCCCCTGTGGGATTGCACTGACCACCCTGAAGGGGCTGTGGCCAGCTCCTGCACTGAGTGTCTGCCCCCTGGTGGTCAGTGTATGTTATAGTGACCAGTCATTCCCAGTTGTTCTGCTGTCAGGGTCAATTTGCATACTACCCTTTTATTATATAGGATAGAGGCCTAGTGTATGGGTAGGAGCGGCTGGTTTGCCCTGAAGGGTGTCCCAGATCAGGTGGGGGTTCAACTGGGGTGCCTGGCCAGCCTGGGTAAGGGGCTAAGGGCCATTTTCAGGCTGGCCACAACCCCTTCAAGATGGGGGGGTCCTGCTGGGGTACCTGGCTGGCCTGTGTGAGGGGTTGATGGCTGTTTGCAGGCTGGCCAAGCCCCCCAGCAGGAACCCTCATCCCATGAGGGTGTGGCCATCATGGGTGAGTGGCTGATGGCGTTTGCCAGCTGGCCACAGCCCTCAGTGACTCAAGCTCCCAGTGAAGCTGGCTGGAAGCAAGTATCTGGGATTTATTTATCTTTTATAATTAAAACTTTGTTGCCTTGAGCAGAGGCCACAGCCAGCCAGGGCATGCTGGAAGCTTGGCTTCCTCCACTGCTGGGGCAACCAAGCCTCCTGCTTGCTCCAGCTCCATGGCTGCTGGCTGCCATCTTGGTTGGGTTAATTTGCATATAGTCGCTCTGATTGGCTGGTGGACATGGCTTGGGGTAGCAGAGTGACACCAATTTGCATGTTTCTCTTTTATCAGACTAGATGTATTTATTATTGTACTATTTTCCAAACAAACTGTAAACCTACTTTGCCCCACCCTGTTTTACAATGACTTTGTTTGACTTCCGCTTGTATATTTCTCATGAAAATGTAAAATCTCTTATTTTCCTTTTCTTACCCAAAGAAAACTACCCAAAGATTATTTTAACAAACTAATGAGCTCATTTCTAATACTATCAGCCCTACTTTGTGTCTCCAACAAGCTCAGAGAACAAATTCCAGCAAACAACCTCTTATCCCCAGAAAAAGGGATAAGAATGGTGGTGAGCCAGAGGCAAGAACTATGAGTGCATTTAATGGTGACATACTATTTTTAGATCCAATTATGTAAATTCATCTTAGACTACTATAAGGGAGGGTTGGGTTATCATTTTCCCCACTACCACCCACACTACATACACACTCCAGGATTTATAGCAATTATGTCAATTGTCCTATTTATGGTTCTTGACATGTTTAATGTAAGAAAGGGACAATGCATCCTATTACCTCTTATTACAATGCAGCATGGTGATTAATAATATAATAGTGATGATAATTAAAATGTGTTGTGCATACTTAAATGTGAGCTTCTAAGTTTAAAGAAGTGTCTATTATTCCAACCCCTTTTCTCTAACTCATCTTCTAAAGAAAGACTCAACATCTTCCTCTGCTTGCCTGCAATTACTTAGGTGGTTCAGAAAAACACTCATATTACCTGGAGTTGATTCCCCTTTGTGCAATTCTTTCTTTCTCTCTGCTGCTCTGTGTGGGACCTCAGAGTGCCCTAAAAATCTCTATCTTTAGCTCCTGCTGCTGACAGTTCTTCAAGCAGAGGCCCCAAACCCTCACATCTTCAAAAGTCATTACACTTAAATTGCCATAGAAACAGTGAGGAATAATGTTAAGGTTCTGAATGTCAATTTTCTTTCTTCTTATTTTAATATGTCTGTTCCTATTCTGCGACCCAGGCCCGTAAAATGTAAATCCACTGCCCTGAGTTTCTAACATAAGCTAGAATGGACTGGGCTGGTGAGTCACTCAAACTTATTTGAAACTCCATCTCCTACTCTACAAAATGAGAATAACATTAGCTACCCTGGTCCACACTCAAGATTATGGGAGAGACAAAAATTTTTCAGAAATTAATCTATGGAAATATGTATTATAATACAAAATATTATGCAGACTTCAAATGAAAACGTTAAGAAAAACACTTGTGTCCGTGTGGCACTTTAGAACAATTAACAGAGTAATTTTTTGAACTTTACAACAGTGCCATGTATAAAATTACCACCACATTAAAAAAATAAAAAAGGAAACAAGTTTAAACCTAATAATCTCAAAGTCATGATGATATTAAATGGTTAATTTGCCATTAGGATCTAGTGTTTCCAGGTTTGTATTTCTCTTGTGTGCAAAAGAGATTAAGACACAGGACAACTGCCCTAGTTGGTTTGTTCTATGGTTAGAGCATAGGCCCTGAGACTGAAGGGTGGAAGTTTTGACTGCTGTCAAGGGCAGAGACCTCAATTGTAAACTCAATTCCTGGCCCCTATGCAGGAGGCAATCCATCGATATATCTCTTTTTCTCTCTGTCTCTCCCTCTCTTTTCTTCTACTCTCTCTAAAAATCAATGAGAAAATATCCTTGGGTGAGGATTAACAAACAATAACAAAGAAGTATCCCTAGCTAGTTTGGCTCACTGGATAGAGCACTGGCCTGCGGACTTGAGGGTCCCAGGTTCGATTCCAGTCAAGGGCATGTATCTCGGTTGCAGGCACATCCCCAATGGGGGTGTGCAGGAGACAGTTGATCAACGCTTATTTCTCATTGATGTTTCTAAATCTCTATCCCTCTCCCTTCCTCTCTGTAAAAAATCAATAAAATATATTTTTTAAAAATAACAAAGAAGTAGGTCAATGAAAAAGAGAGAAAAGCACCATTAAAGAGGTGCAGTAGTTATAAGCAGACTCAGATTTAAATTCAGCCTTACTGCTGCCTGAAGTCTAATCACCATCATCAATGCACAATCCAGTCCCTCCAGTTCTCCTATGTGCCTTTCTCTACATTTCCTGTCCTCCTCAACCCTCCCACCTCTCCACATCCATGCTTAGTCTCTCACCATGATATTCTACTTCATTGAGAAAATGACAGCAATTAGGAGAGAATTTTCATAAGGTCCCATCGCCCTGTCAACTGTGTGTCCATATCCTCTGATCCCCCATCTACATTAATATTTGGACCTTAAGATTATTCCCTAGTGTTTCTTTTACTGTCTATGCTCCTGTCTAAAGTGAACTCTTCCACTTGTCCAGTAGCTTCCCTTCCTTCTCACCCTTCTCAAAGACATTGCTCTAGCAATCATTCCTTCCCTTTCTGTAATACTATTCACTTCTCTTCTCTACCAAGTTAGTCTTATCACCACACAAACATGCATTGTTAATACAATTAAATAAGAAAAATAATTCTCTTGGCTTCATATATCCTTCTGATGAGGAAAATAAGACATTTTTGGGGGGGGGGACCAGCAGCCTCTGTGCATAGTTAATTAATATCCCTAATTCACATTCCTGCTACCCTATAGTCTAGTCACTGCCACTTCCTTAATTATCTGGTCTTGTAAGACCTTTTACCTAAATACATTTTCCAGACGCTATAAACCATGAACAATACACAACCCTCAGAGGGAGTTATCAGCACTGGTGCCAGGCCAGGCCTTTAGGTGTAGTCTCAGGGTCCCCATTCCAACACATGGGACTTTTTGCAAAGCCCTCGAAACATCTGTAAGTCTGATCCTTATTTTGGGGACAAAGAAACCAAAGGGTATAAAGAGAAAGCTTCCTCCATATTGGCTTGCTCAGGATTTGGAAATAGGCTCCACTGAGTCACGGTACTAGTACATCTAGAAATAAATGGGTTTTTCCTATATCTCCAGGTACTCCTGTATATTTTCTAGTTGCCTGGTAAATTCTGTAACATGTTCACCTTCTGCCTTATTTCTCTGCTTCCCTTTACTGCAAAATTTCCTAAAACTATTACTAAACACCCTGTCTCTAATCCTTTTCTCCCATTCTTTCTTGAAGCAGTCCAGTAACTCACTAGAGACTGCTCTTATCAAGGCCAGTAACGATATTCACAATTGTGAAATTCAATAATCAATTCTCATGGGAGGGATTTTTGTCTTTTTTTTTTTGTTTCAATGCTATATTCCTAGTGTCCAGAGCAAGCATGTCAAACTCAGACCACTGCCACAAGTTGCACATGCTTAGGAGTAAGACCTACCATAGACAGTGCTAAGCAAACATTTAGTGAATTAATAAATGTATAAAAGACAGGCCTGGGTTTTAATCCAGACTTCCTCAGCTTCTTGTTGTATGCCATTGTGAGTCCCTTAAACCTCTCTGAGCCTCCATTTACCCTCTTTGAAACAGAGATAACAATAATGACCAGCTGTGGATATTGTAAAGGGGAAATAAAATTATACATGTGTATTAGTGACAAACAGAAAATGTTGTGTGTTGTTACAGGTCTGTGTTCAAATGCTGCATTAACCATCATTTGCAGCAAGGCTGAGTAACATAGTGGGAGCTTTCTGAGGATGTTTTAGACATCTAAAAAGTTTGCTCTGAAGGTAAAGTAACATATCGCATCAGAGTTTTTTTGGATTTGTTTGCAGTTGGAATTTCTTGATGAGGCTGGGACTTTCTAAACATAACTGTTGACTATATTGAGGCGGCCAGTGTCTCCAAGGGAAGACAATGGGAAAGTTTGGTGCATCATTATCCTGTGCGATTGCTAAATCTACAAAAATAAAACATGTTGCCCATTAAGACTTCCTGAGGGTGCAGTGTGGAAGACAAGTAAGTAATTCATTCCAAATGGGTGATGACTGCTCACTGAGGTCTTGCTCATTTAACAGTCTAGAAAGGGTATTCTGTCAGCAATCCATGCCATCAGTGGGTTCGGTAAAATTCCCTGGTCTTTAATTAGTGGAGCTGATGACCTTTCAGAGGTCAATTTGTGTAACCAAAGTCCTGATCTTACTATTCCTCAACAGGAAGCATGAAATACCAATGCTCAATTTTGTTAAATACTTTCTTATTCACATCCTCCTTACCAATATTTTCATGTTGATTATTTCATAATGATACTGATGGGACTGATCTGTTTATTTAAATGATGGCTGCTGTCCTCTTTTAGGGCTATTAACACCCAGGAGTGAAGCTCATACATGAATAAACAGAATACTGACTACTGGAGGCTGTGGGAAGTTTAGGGACCACTGTGCCTCTTCTCATTTTTGGAGCTGTCAGGAACGTCAAGGCAAAGATGCTTAAAGTGAAAATATGAGGCACCCCTACTTCACACGAACAGATAGAGAATAAACTAATTTTTGTTTCATCAGCTCCTATTGCATATGCTTTTCTCTTCTCCTTATCAAACATATTCACATACACATATGCATGCACACTGAAAGAATAAATGTATCCATATTGCATTTATATTTTTGCATCCTGTTATCTGCTTGTAATCATGCATGCATGCATACATACACACACACTAAAACACATATGCTATACCCAATTCACCAAGATGAATATTTTCACATACAACAACTAATTGTTTAGATTCACACCTATGCATGTTTATTAATATCCATGAGACATGCATAAACTCATAAAAAAATGTACACAACATGCATGATACCTATATACTATACTTAAACGTGTATGCAGACACATAATCGTATACACATGTGGTGCCGGAAAACACCAATTTAATGACCAGATCTTTCTTTTTAGTAGAATAAGTACTTTAAAATGGGCATTACTTTTATTTATTTTCCCTTCTGAGCATATTAATGGATTTAGAATATGTAACTGTGGCAAGATATTTTTTTAACACACCATTATATTTCTACCATTTTACCTTGCATAAAGTAAATAATCGCTCTAGCTGGTTTGGCTTAGTTGATAGTGTCGGCCTAGGAACTGAAGGGCCCTGGGTTTGATTTGGGTCAAGGGCACTTGCTGGGGTTGCAGAGTCAGTCCACAGTAGGGGGCATGCAGGACCCAGCCAATCAATGATTCTCTCTCATCATTGATGTTTCTCTCTCCCCCTCTCCCTTCTTCTCTGAAATCAATAAAAATATATCCTTAGGTGAGGATTATGAAATAAAATAATCAAAAATACTGATGAGTGAGAGTGTGATGAATGAATGAGTATAATCAGGAGAGAGTGAATTACTCTGTAAAATAGAGGGCACTTCTGTAGCACTATCATCAATGGGGGAAAGAATCGCTGAGGAGAGTTGGGGTGAGGAAGAAGAAAGCAAATAAGATGAAGGGAGCTCAGAGTTCAGAGGGAATGCAAGTGTTGGCCATCTTCCCATGTAGCTATTAAAAGAATAAATCTGTTTTAATTGTGAAGTCCATAAACATTGGTCATTTCCTCATCATGATATCATATTTAAAGATGCCACCAACTCCCATCTTTTCATCTATATGGCTTGGTAGAAAAACAGAAAGGCACTTGTGAATTCCCTTGATCCCCATGACCCAATGTATCATTCATTGACATATTTCTGTGAAATAAACTACTGTTGGACATAGTGACTTAAAACAATGGTGGTTTAATTCTCACAATTTAAAAGTGTCAGCTGCACTGGTTTCACCTGGTTCAGTCATGAGTCATATTCATTTGGGCTGAGAGGTCCGAGATGGTCACACATACTGGGCAGTTCGTATAAGCTCTCAGCTGGGTCCCCTTGGTTCCGTTTCTTATGGCCTCTGTCTTTAGTACACTAGCTTGTCTTGCATGGCAGGCTCAGAGAAGCTCCCAAAAGTGAAAACAGCAATTGGAAGTATCTTAAGGCCTAAGTTATGGAACTGGCACAATTACACACCTGCCACTTTATATTAGTGGAAGTGAGTCACAGGCCAACCTAGATACAAAGGATTGGAAAGTTGGCTCCAACTTCTACTGATAGAGGAGCTTCAAGAAATTTGAGGCATTCCAGACCTACACACCAAACTTTTCTCATTGCCATAATTTATTTCTGCCATCTTGGAATTTCTGAAACCTTTTCCAAGTTCCATCTATCCTCAAGGCATGAACACATTCTGAGGCCAATGGATAGAAATGGAAAACTGACCCGTAAAGATGGTTTCAGCTTTGTAAGAGAAGATGGGTGTTTTGCTGGTTCTCTTTGCTTTGATCATGATCTAACAGCCAAGGGATCCTGATATGACCATTGTTAGAGGGGTATTTGTCATTGGGACAGGTGTCCATTAGAAATTGTGCCAAAGCCAAGGACTCATTTGTTATAGTTCCCAAGGGAGCCTTCATTGATAATGAGTTCTTGGTTCTAGGGCCAAGGTCAATGTGATTAAAAGGCCTCCTAGACATATAGGATTAAAAGGCCTCCTAGACATATAGGAGAGAGAGAGAGAGAGAGAGAGAGAGAGAGAGAGAGAGAGAGAGAGAGAGAGATAGTTCTACTATGCATTGAAGTTACCCTACAGAAAAATACAGAATTTACTTCAACTCACTTTAGATTCTTTTTTACATATTTCTATGATTATACATATTTGTAATCAGAGCAATGCATTTATTATTTTATGCTCCCATTTTCTCAATTAGCATAACATTTCCCTTATTCTTATAAACATATAACTTCCTCTTTTGAACTTCCCTTGTGAAACATATAAACTTCTTATAAGGCAGGCATAAAGTCCCCATTTACCTTATTATTGCTAACTTTGGGTGTCCCCCCCCCCCAATTCATTATCAGAGTTGCTTTTATCATCATTGTCATCATTATTGTTGTCATCATCATCAAAGGCATTCATCAAGCAACCATCATTAGCCACACATCATATACTTTATAAACATTATCTCCAAAGCTCATAAAATTCTACAGAGATAAGTTACTGTCCCTATATATTTAATGAAGAAGAAAGCTAAGTCTCAAGACATTTACTAACTTGCCCAAAGTTCTGCCACTAGTAGGTAATGGAGTAAAGTTTTAATTCTACATCCTATAGTGTGATAGTAAGTAGATGATAAGAAATCTGAGGCTAAGATTCATGTCACAATTATTATCATATACTCCATTATAATTAGCAGGATCCATGCATGTATGATGCACTAATAAATAATTCTAGAACAATAAATTATTTTATATAACATGTCCATATATATGATGTTCATTTGGGGTTTTATTGATAAAGTATGTAATTATATTAAGTTACTATGTGATATTATAATATACTATACTATATTATATCATTACAACATACTTTGCTTGACCATTTCCCCACTGCTAGGATTCACTGTCATTTCCATGTTTTATCTTATTAAGACTATTACCAGTATAAGTTCAAAGATAGAAGAACAGAGTAATTAAGAGTCAAATGGATCTGGATTGAATCCTCTTGCCTTTGGGAGAGTCACTTATCCATCCAACTCAGGACATAGCTTTTTAATGCTGAGATAGAAAGTATAACAGTACCAATCTCTTAAGGTCTTTACAAGTATTGACAAGAATTCATGCTTACAACAAGCCTAATACAACACCCAATGTGCACTAGGCTAAACTCTGTCGGGAGTAAACAGGAAACAAAAAACAAAGTCCCTGATTGTACGGTGTTTACATTCTGGTGGGAGACATGTGACACAAGCATAAAATAAAAATATATGTAATATCTAATCAAAATACATCTTTATGAGCAAATGTCTATGTTCTCTATTTTGAGATCACCTCAGTCCCTACTTTTTCTTCAGATTTTAGTTTTCATGTACTTGCTCAAGAAAAGTCATTTTAATACCTCAGACTGGTCAAATCCCTTTAGATTTAGGTTCTTTCAATACACTTATTTCTGTTGGAGTATTACATGTACTTCCGTGATTATGTATTTAATTCATTTTCTTCCTTCCCTAGATTGTATATTATATAAGGGCAGAAGTTAAAACTATAGTGTGAATGTTGTATCTCCAGGGTCTCACTGTGAAGTGCCTAGCGAGAATAGGTACTAATAAGCATTCATTGAGTAAATGAACTTGACAGATGACAGAAATTAATATGGTCAGTTTTTATAATAAGAACAAACTTTCCAATTTCTTCTCCTACAATCCTTTTATTTCAAAACACCATAAAATCCAATTCTCTGGATGTTCACAAATTCCCTTAATGCAATCCCAGCAAGGGGCAAAATCAAAGGGTGCCTGACCAGCATAGAATCAGGAGCATTTTAAATCATCATCAAAAAGGAGTTGAACACATCTAGAGTTTCAACATCGTTTGTTTTATTCAATTAAAAACCCAGAGGCAGAGTTGAGTTCTCTGCTGTCCTGTGAAAGACTTCTTTGACACAGCAGTGACTTATGATTTACTAAATGGTGTTGAACTGACTTTCATCAAGCATCTGGAGACATTTTCATACCACAGGACACTCCTGTTAATTAAAAATGGATTCCTGACAAAAGTTCCATGCCCACTTGAATTTGGATAGCAAATGGTGTATATCAATCACAGGGAGAAGAAACAGAGATCAAACAAGTGAGAAGAGGGAAGGCCTTATAATTAATATTACAGTAAGAATAAATGGATTTGAATTAGAATTACCACCAGTGGACATTATGGACTGGACTTGGACATTTGACTGCAATGTTTTATGGCTTATAAGTATATATGTCTATAGATACATACCTAAAGGTTTCTTTGGTTGTGGGCTCTGGGGATACTCACAAGACTGTGGATATAGTACATATCCCTATGTATGTATGTTAATATATAGTTGTGCTTGTATGCATTTGTGTGTGTGTGTGTGTGTGTGTGTGTGTGTGTGTGTATATACTAGGGGCCCGGTGCACAAAAATTTGTGCACTCGGGGTGGAGGGAGTCCCTCAGCCCGGCCTGTGCCCTCTCACAGTCTGGGACCCCTCAGTGGATGTCCTATGATGGCCCCAGTCTGCCAGGCGCCTTTTGTGTGTGTGTGTGTGCATGTGTGTGTGCATGTGTGTGTGTGTGTGGCCACTGGGGACCTGCCCCCAGCCGCATCTGAGGCTCGGAGCAGTCCTCCTGTGTGTGTCTACCTGCTGGGGGCCTGCCCCCAGGCACACCGTGGAGGCTTGGAGCAGGCACCCCCTCTATGTTGCTCTCTCAGAC
>PVJC01042844.1:0-14754 GCA_004026665.1 Murina feae
TTTCGCTAGAGGCAGTTTAATCGGAGCTGAGCTGAAGGGCGCAGCTTCACTTTCGCTGCTGCCGCAATGGAAAGGGCTGTTTACTCAGGTCCGTGAGTGGCGGCCGCCATGTTGGCCGGGCTAATTTGCATACAGCCGCTCTGATTGGCTGGTGGGCGTGGCTTACCCTGTCTCGGAGAAACGGTTAATTTTAATATTTTGCTTTTATTAGTTTAGATTTGCTTCTTGCTTGTTATGGAAAGGAATGTTTTTTTAGTTTCTATTAGGCGTTCTATTTCTGTCTCAATAAATTTAATCCAAATGCCACCATTATATCTACTCTAATAAAAGAGTAATATGCAAATTAACCATCACTCTGAGATACCTAAGCCACGCCCACCAGCCAATAAGAGCGACTATATGCAAATTAACCCATCAAAGATGACAGTTAATTTGTATACACAGGAGAGAAAAGACAAAAGAGAGCATAGAAGGAAGCCAAGTGCTGCAGAAGGGAGCCAAATGTAAAGAAGGGAATGGAGCCGAGGCAGCAGAGATGGTGATGAAGGGAGGGAGAAGCGGGGGGGGGGGGGGGCCGAAGCGGCAGAGAGGGGGGTTGAGGCAGCTCAGGAAGCCCTATTCTTGCAGGAATCTTCCTGCAATAGACTACTAGTTTTTCTATAATTTCACATGTTGATTATTCATTTACACTTTTACTCTTATTTATTCCTTATAGCTTGACTGAGTGCCTGCTGTGTGTCACGACAAAGTCCAGACAATTTGTTTCAATCTCTTCCATATTACCTCCATTCTTCTAACTTGGGTCCTCTCTACAATTTGGCCTCCTCACCTGAGTAGTGAGGAGATTAACATACAGAATAGTCCGAGGGCCCCTCCAATTGGACATTCTAGTTCAATACAATAAGACATCAGCAATGATGCTTTGTTTTGATTTTTAATACTATGGGATGATGACCATTTTAAAAAACACATCATTGTATGAGACAATTGTAGACATTTGTACCATGAATGGGGCTTATGCTTCTCATTCTTCTGTTTTACTGAAAACAGATAGTACATAACATTATGTCCTATATAATAAAAGCTTAATATGCTAAGTGTCAGTCATTGGCTTGCTGTTCAACCAATCCTATATAATAAAGAGGTAATATGCAAATTAACCCTCACACTCTCACAAAGATGGCTGCCCAGTAATATGCAAATTAACCCTCACACCTTCAAGATGGCTGCCTATGACCAGGCCGGCAGAGGGGTTAGTGAGGGACAACCAAATCACTGAACAAGCAGACTGCATGGGGTGATCAGATTGGCAGAGGGGTTAGTGAGGGACGACCAAATGACTGAACTGCAGGCTTTGTGGGGCAACCAGACTAATGGGGGGGGAAGGGGTGACCAAGTCAGTGGGGGGTGGGGGAAGTTAGGAGCAACTTGGCCAGCAGTGGGGGGCAGTTAGGGGCGACCAGGCTGGCAGGCAGGTGAGCAATTAGGAGCCAGCAGTCCAGGATTGTGAGAGGGATATCTGACTGCCAGTTTAGGTCTGATTCCCAGGATTGGGCCTAAATTGGCAGTTGGACATCCCTGAGGGCTCCTGGATTGGAGAGGGTACAGGCTGGGCTGAAGGGACCTCCCCCCCATACACAAATTTTGTGTACCAGGCCTCTAGTCAAAGTATAATATGCTAATGATATGCTAAGGCTGCTCAACCACTCACTATGATGTGCACTGACCACCAGGGGGCAGACGCTCTGACTGGTAGGTTAGCTTGCTTCTGTGGTCTGGCTGATTGGGACTGAGCAAAACAGGCTGAACACACCCTGGAGCCCTCCCATATCCCTCCCTGGCCCCAGTTGTGCACTGGTGGGTCCCTCAGCCTGGCTTGCACTCTCTTGCAATTCAGGACCCCTTGGGGGATGTCCGAGTGCTGGCTTTGGCCTGATAATGGTACGACTGACCACCAGGGGGCAGAAGCTCAATGCAGGAGCTGCCTCTGGTTGTCAGTGTGCTCCCACAGGGGGAGCACTGCTCAGCCAGAAGCCTGGCTCATGGCAGGGGAACGTGGTGGCAATGGCGAGAAGGCGCAGGCCAGGCTTGCCAGGGTGTTATCCACATCTAGCAGGGTTCAGGAATCTGGAGAAAGGGCTGTGAGTAAATTAATAAAGAGACTAGACATGAAATATAAATTTAGGAAGCATTTTTGGGGGAGCCAGGGAAGGCTTAGCTTGAGTAATTAAGTTCCCCAATTCTCCAGACCCCTTGCTTTTTATTAACACATCGTGCCCTACAGCAAAGCAGATATATATATACTCTAATAAAAGTGTAATATTGAAATTAACCATTTCTCCAGGATGCCTAAGCCATGCCCACCAGCCAAAGCCATGCCCACCAGCCTATCAGAGCGGCTGTATGCCAATTAATCCAGCCAAGATGGAGGCCGGCAGCCGGAGAGAGCAGTGGCGGGTGAGGCGTGGGCAGCAGCGGGTGGTGGCGGGTGCTTCACGGGCAATGTCAGTGGCGGGTCCGAGGTGCGCAGGGCAGCTCCAGGTAGGAGCTGGGGCCGGGGTGGAGAGCAGGCTTGGTTGGGCGGGGTGCTTAAGCCCTGAGGACTGCCTCTGTGGTCGCTGCAGGGTAGGGGCCACATGCAGGGAGAGGTGGCCAGGTGAGAAGCACAGAAGGCGGGGAGATTTGCAAACTGTTGCTGCCACATGGCTGATGGTGTGTGCCTCATCTGCTGCAGGGTGCTGCCACACATCAGCCCAGCCGCCGCGTGCCAACTGGGGCAGTGGGGCTGGCAGGGCCTGCAAGCCGTGGGGGTGCAGCCTGGGCCTGGACCTGGGGGCCAGGAGGAGGTGAGGGTACGGAGCCGAGCCACCCCAGACACTTAGGCATTTCAGTTTCCCAGACCTTGGCCCCGCACCCCAGCAGCTTCGAGCCCCACTATGGCTGGCATTGCTGCTGCTGGGGGAGGAGGCACGTGGGGACCTGGTTCCTCACCCCAGCAGCTGTGAGCATCGCTGCCTCCGCTGGGGAAGGAGGCGCTCACAGACCTGGCCTGCAGGGGAGGGCAGTTGTGAGGGACCCAGGCCTGCTGGGGAGAGAAGTTGGGGGTATCCAGGCCTGAAGGGGAGGATAGTTGGGGAGGACCAGGCTGGCAGAGGAGGGCTGTTGGTGAGGATCCAGGTCTGCAGGGGAGGACAGTTGGGGGGACCCAGGCCTGCAGGGGAGGGCAGTTGGGATGGACCCAGACCTGCAGGGGAGGACAGTTGGGGGGGCAATCCTGGCATGGGGAGGGCCGTTAGGGGCAATCAGGCCAGCACAGGAGCAGTTAGGCATTTATCAGGCTGGCAGAGGAGTGGTTAGGGGCAATCAGCAAGTGAGAGGTTGGGAGCCAGCAGTCCTGGATTATGAAAGGGACATCCCTCAAGGGGTCCCTGATTGGAAAGGGTGCAGGTTGGTCTGAAGGACACAACCACCAACCCCCACCCCCAATCTGTGCATGAATTTCGTGTACTGGGCCCCTAGTGTGTGTGTGTGTGTGTGTGTGTGTGTGTGTATGTGTATATATATATATCAAAAGTAAGGTTTGGTAAACAGTAAGATTATCAGGTTGGGGGAACTGCCCTCAGCTGTCTGGCAGTGGGCAATAATATATGCAGATTTTTAGCCCTGCTAAAAGAGTCCATTCAACCTTTTGAGGACTTCTTGCATTTATTATGAACCTGCTGGAATTAGCCTCCAGCACTGGCTGAGGGACCCCCCGCCACACTAAATTCATGAATTTTGTGCACCGGATCTCTAATCAGAATATAAAAACAAACAAAGAAAAAGAAACTTGCTTTTGGAGAAAACAAGTTATCTGAACATCATAATTAAATTTCAGTGGCTCATTCTCTAACTTGGCAAAGGTGGGATCCAAGCCTGGAAAAGATGGCTCCAGAGTCCATACAATATTATTAAACAAACATATTTTAAGCATTTATCAGAGTGTTAGCAACAAAGGATGCAAAGATGAATAAGAGATAGTCCTGTCCTCAAGGGGTTTACAGAGCTAGCTCAACAGCGCCCTCTCTGTCTAGAATACCTACAGCACCTTGTCTATTCCTTTCTCACAGCCCTTTTACAAGTGGGTTAGTATTCACCCCTCAGATCCTTTGCTTGAAAGGAATATACCTTACTCGTGTTTATACTCTGTGGTGCTGAATAAAAGTATTTTAAAATAAGCAAATAATACATTGATGTTTACATGTACCAAGCAGTCTATGGTAAATATTTTATGTATGCAAGGATGAAATAAGAGCCTTTAGTAAAATAGCTGCAATTGCAAGGTCAAAATCACCATAATTATCCTAATTCAGGATTTCAGGGTGGTTTTTTTTCTCCTCTACCAGAAGAAGAAAGAATTTAATTAAAAGAGACTTGGTTTATTTTTTCAATAAGTACATAGAAGATAGAGCACACTTTTTATTATGCCTTTTAAAGATCATCCTTATATGACTTAAGAATTAGCTTTTGTTAAGCCAGACTTCTTTGTGATACTTTTTATACAAGTTCCCAGTTCTAAATTTATGACATGCTTTCTGGAAACTATAATCTCTTACCTTGTTTTTAAAGTGTCAGTTGCAGTGATAGCTCTGCATGTCAGTAGTTTGGGAATTGTGTCTCCTTTCTTTGGTACTAAAAGGTTCTTTTGCCTTTTCTTGGTACTAAAATCATGAACATTGTATATTGCCCCTTAATTAAAGCAAAGAATTCATAAACATGTTTTTCCCACTTAACTAATAGTTTCCTCAGACCTGCTGACATGTCACAGAAAACACAAAACACTTTTCATCAATCTTCATTCTGCTCTCAGACTGTTCAAGGGCAAAAGTTTGAATGAATTGTCACATTTCCATCCGACGGAGCTAAGATTTTTCAATGTCATTGGTCCAACTGGCTGTTCTGGCAGTTCACAAGGGAATATGATAAACGGACATGCTAAAGAAGTTCAACAAAACTTAAAAGGCAATTAAAAAATTAATATTTGATTTTTTTCCTGATCATAAAAGTCTTACATGCTCATTGCAGAAAATTTGGACAATAAAGGAAGAAATAAATATAAAATCATCCACAATAAAAAAATTATCGATTTTTCCATCATTTTCCCTGAGCTATTTTTTTCTATAAATGTGTGTGTGTGGGTGAATATTCTCAGAAAAATATGAAATACTAATTATTTTTTATTCTTGTTCTATGAATAACAGTCATATTTTATAGGATGCTTACTATATAGCAGGCATTGTACTTAGCATGTTAAGCTTAATTATCAAATTTAATTCTGCCTGGAAATGAAGCTCTGAGGAAATGTTTTGTAGTCCTTAGCCACAGTGGAAGACACCTCATAGAGTCAAGACTAATGGTCTTAGTCACAAGTGATTCAAAATTATGGAAAATAAGTATGAAAATCATAAACGAAAGATTAAGGCATGGATTTAAGAAATTTCTCTATAATAAAAGAATCTTAAACATAGTAAAATTTAACCTTATATGTGGTTGTTATCCAAAAAATGTTCTTTATCATTTTGAGTTACTGAAATCTAATGTGAAGGTGAGAGAACTGAAAGTACTGAGAATTTTAAACACACACATATACAAACAGAGACACTCATGTGTAGCCTTTAATATTACTAAGTGTATCATGCACAAGACAGTGCTGTGTTTTATTTACTAATCCAATCATTTATAGTCTTGTATTTGTATAAGCAAGCATGCATGTTTAATTATATAAAAGTAAATATAACTAAAAAAGTAAATAAATACTAATTTACTCCAGGGAACAAAATGATCATTTTTCTTAAAATGAAAACCATCTAGAAAAAAGTACTTCTGTTTTTAAGAAACCACAGAAAGTTCAATTGCAAGCTATTTGCAACATCTGACTAAAGATTGCTTAATAATTTTAAAAGAAATTCCCTTTGCAGTATAATTATAAATAGAATTGTATTTTTCTTAACTCCATGGAATAAATACTTAATTTTTCAGTGTGATTCAGTGAGCTATATTTTAAAATTAATTCTGCATCCCAAATAATAATTTCATCAAATAGAGTCAGAAAATATTTACATTCAAAACTAAGATTACCATAGGTATTTTAATTTATTCTTCCTATGTATGCTATATATTCCATATACTAGAAGTTATAATTCTCTTGAATAATATCTAATTTAATAAAAGAGTAATATGCAAATTGACCCTCACTCCGTTACACCTAAGCCATGCCCACCAGCCAGGCCATGCCCACCAGCCAACCAGAGTGGCTGTATGCAAATTAACCCAGCCAAGATGGTGGCCGGTAGCCATGGAGCTAGAGCAAGCAGGAGGCTTCCATTGCACCAGCGATGGAGGAAACTGCTTGCCTAGGCCATCTGGGCCTCTGCTCAAGTCAACAAAGTTTCAATTATAGAAGCCACAGAGTTGAAACAAACAGGAGGCTTCGTTTCACCAGCGATGGAGGAAACTGCTGGCCTAGGCTGGCTGTGGCCTTCCACTCAAGGCAACAAAGTTTCAATTATAGAAGATAAATAAACCCCAGAAACCAGATTCCAGCCAGCCTCGCTGGGACCTTGGGTCAATGGGAGCTGTGGCCAGCCTGAAAACAGCCTTCAGCCCCTCAACCAGGCTGGCCAGGCACCCTGGGGGGTCGGGAAGACACCCACCTTGAAGGGGCTGTGGCCAGCCTGAAAACAGCCATCAGCCCCTCACCCAGGCTGGCCAGGCACCCCAGCAGGAACCCCTACCCTGAAAGGGTTGTGGCCAGCCTGCAAACAGCCATCAGCCCCTCACCCAGGCTGGCTAGGCACCCTAGCAGGAACCCCACCCTGATCCAGGACACCCTTCAGGGTAAACCAGCCTGCCCCCACCCATGCACCAGGCCTCTATCCTATATAATCCTATATAATAAAAGGATAATATGCAAATTGACCCTAACAGCAGAATGACTGGGAATAACTGGTCACTATGACACACACTCACCACAAGAGGGCAGATGCTCAATGCAGAAGCTGCCCCTGGTGGTTAGGGCACTCCCACAGGGGGAGCTCTGCTCAGCCACAAGCCAGAAGGCTGCCAGTACAGCAGTGGTTGTGGGAGCCTCTCCTGCCTCCTCAGCAGCACTAAGGATGTCCAACTGCAGCTTAGGCCTGCTCCCTGCTGGCAAGTGGACATCCCCCCCGAGGGCTCCCGGGCTGCCAGAGGGATGTCTGACTGCCATCTTAGGCCTGATCACCCCGGGAGCAGGCTTAAGCCAGCAGGTGGACATCCCTCGAGGGGTCCCAGACTCTGAGAGGGCACAGTCTGAGCAGAAGGACCCCCCCTCCACCAGAGTGCACAAATTTTTGCTCACTGGGCCTCTAGTATAGTCTATAAAATGAGAAGTTGTCATTCTTTTGCATAATATATATTTTATAAAATGTGGCTTATTAACCTTTTTACTTTCTTGTTGTGAAATACTTTACCTATTACTTTATGCCATTGCCTTATTACATGACATATGTTAAACATAATATTAAACACAATTTACCATTGTTTTGTGATTTTTTGTTGTATGTGAACCATACAACAAAAAACACAATATTTTATACATCAATTTCCCCTGCTGAATACTATAATCATATATTTTTTCTAAAGAACATATTGAGTTTAAAGTGCACTAATTCCAAGACAAAACCTACCAGTTGAGGGTTGTTGCTTTCCATGTATGTATTATTTATTTATTATTATTTTTAATGAAATCTCTATTATCAGTTTGTTGTGATAGAGATGGTGGAAGAGGGAGTTCATTTACCTCTTTCTAATAAAAATATTTTCCAATCATCTATCAAAAGATGATTGGAAAATCATTCTTTCAGTTGTTTCCATGTCTTGGTCATCATGAATAGATGTGGCACACATATGCAATGGAATACTACTCAGACATAAGAAAACATGAAACACTGCCATTGTGACAACAATGGATGGACCTTGAGAATATCATGCTAAGCAAAATAAGTCAGATGAAAAGTTAAGAACCATATGATTTCCCTCAAATGTGGGATACAAAATTGAAAGTAATCAATGAACAAACAAGAAAAACAAACTCATAGATACGGACAACAATTTGATGGTTACCAGAGGGAAGGGGTGTGAGGAGTTCTAAAGGGTAAGAGGGGTCAAATATATGGTGACAAGATGATCTGACTTTGGTGGTTGTGTACACAATGCAATATATAAGTTCATGCATCATAGAAATGTACACTTGAAACTTACACACTTTGATCAACCAATGTCACCCCAATACATTTAATTTAAAAGAACACAAGAAAATAAAAGATTGTTCAAAAATACTCTGCTTAATGGAATATTGTTTTACACTAATGTTCAAGTAACCCTAAATAAATCATGCTTGATAAATGCTAACATTAAAATATAGATAAGGCAAAACATCTGTGTATTAACATAACATTTAAAAATAACTTAAATTTGGAGTTCTTTTCTCTCTTGCTCATATCTGAGTGGTTTTTAAAAATCTAATTACAGACTGTATCTCCACTTTGAGAGGGGCTATTTACCTAACCTGGGGCAAATGGGATCATCAGGAAGGTGGTGAATATAAAGCCACTTAATGTTATTTTAGGCTCCATGATTCTCTTCCACTAGGCAAAGGGCCATGAGATGAGAGAAGAGAGCATAAAATTAAAGGAACAGGATTGCTTTCATTCTGTAAGGATTCCAGCTGCCAAGTTAGATATAGAATTTTATGGTTTCTTCCCAGGCAGGCAGTGCTGAGAAACCAGGATCATCATTACTCTTGCCTTCTGAGGCTCAGGGCCTCGTTGCTTTCTGCTTTTTAAAAACTCTCACTTTTTTCAGTCTTCTAAAGTATATATATATATATATATCCCTTTAAATGTGGTCTGTTGTCATTACTTTGAAAAGGACAAAAAGGGGAGGGGAGAAAGGAAGAGGCAAGGGAGGGAGTGAGAGATCAGCCATAATTGAACCTGATGGTTCTGCAATGAGGAATAAAAGGCTGCATTAGCAAACTCTGTTATTTGTATTCAAAATTAAGTATTTGGGGGGGGGGGTTAAGTCATTTAAGCAATGCTCTTTATAATTTTATATAATGATAAAAGATGGGAAGACGAAGAAGATTACATTATCAAAATGCTTGACAACTTCTGAATTATTAAGGACCTTAGGGACCATAAGTTGCATGCATTTCCCCAGTCATCTTTTCAGAAGAGGATGCTACCATTTTCTTACAATATAGCTCACACTGCCCTTTTTGGTAATTAGTGTAATTTGATACATTTTTAAGGTAATGAAGCCACCTGTTCAGAGTAGCTAAATTGCCATTAATGTTTAAAAGCTTTCCCCTCAAATACCAATCAGAAATGATATATGCACCCCTAATGCTTATAGCAGCACAATTCACCATAACTAAGATTTGGAAACAGCCTAAGTGCCCATCAGCAGATGAATGGATTAGAAAACTGTGGTACCTACACAATGGAATAGTACGCTGCTGTAAAAAAGATATAACTCTTAACATTTGCAACAGCACGGATGGAACTGAAGGGCATTATGCTAAGGGAAATAAGCCAGTCCAAGAAAGAAAATTTCACATGATCTCATTCATTTGTGTAATATAATAAACAACATAAACTGGTGAACAAAATAGAACCAGAGACATAGAAGCATCAAGCAGACTGTCCAACCTATGAGGGAAGGTGGGGCGTGAAGGGGTAAGAGATCAATGAAAGGATTTGTATGTGAGCATATGAGCATGACCAATGGACACAGAAGGGGGATGAGGGCATGCGCTGGGGGTTGAAGGTGGCTGGGGCGAGGTCAATGGGAGAAAAAAGAGGATACTTTAAACAATACTTTAAAAAATAATTTAATTTTTTTTTTAAAGTTTTCTCCTCAACAAAAGATGTGAAGACACTTCTAATACAACTTTTCTTTTGAGGTTTCATTTCCCAGAGAATTTTTTAAATAATCTTGATTTGTATTTCAATAATGCATTGTAAGAGACAACTAACCTTGTCCTAAGTGGATCTTGCCAAGGAAATCCTTCAAGGGTGTTAGCTCCATATAGTTCAGTGAGTGTGAATGGGAAGGAGGGGAAGATGGCAGGGATGGATGCCATCTTCCATGGCGTCAGATTCTCTGTGAGATGCCGTCACTGTTGCATCTCGTTTAAATGGCACATCTTGCAAAGGTCACATAAACAAAACAGTGGAGGACCCTGCATTCAACACAGGTCTTCTGTTGACCAGCACCCTTTCCATTGCCCCTTGCTAATTCTCTTTTATTATTTAAACCACTTCATAAGGGAGATTAAAAAGGAGTAGTAATATTGCATAATAAAAATTTTAAATACTTCCATGAATCACACAAAATTAATAACAGTAAATACCACAGAATATACACAAAAATCCATTGTGGCAATGGGGTATTACAAAGATGAAAAAAGGCCAATATTGAAGTATTTAAATGAAGACAAGTTGTTTACAGATTAAAGTATAAAACTGATACCAGCTCAGGAAGAAGTGAGCTGAAGAATATCAGTTTTAGATGTATTTCAGTTTCACTTGCCTTACATGTAAGCGAACTAGGAGAAGACATTAGTTGTTGGGGCGTTTGATACATTACATCTGTAATTCGGTTTTGCCTCTCCAGACTAATTGTTATATTTTCTAAGTGGACAGTTCATATAGAGGACCAACAAGTTTCTCAACATCAGTACTATTTGCACTTTAGGCCAGATAATTCTGTGTTGTGGGGCTACCCTGTGCATGGCAGGATGGTTCACAGCATCCCTCTCATCCACCCACTAGGTGCCAGTAGCACCTTCCCAGTTCTGACTATCAAAAATGGCTGAGTGTCCCCTGGGGGGGCAAAACCACCCCCTGAGGAGAATCACTGGAGTGAACAAGCATTTATTGGGCACTTACCATAAGGCCAGGCATACAGAAGTGAACTAAATAAAGAACCTGCTCTCATGAAAATTACTTTTTAGTGGTGAGGGTCACCAAGAGGTTAAACTATATAATGCAGACTCAAGAACAAAGAGGCAGGATAAGGGCATAAAGAGTGATATGGATGACATTTAGATCAACCTTCTTCAAAGAGGTTTCTTGAGCAGAGACCTAAAACATCTTGAGCAGGTTAATCAGAACCTTCCATTCTGCAAGTGAGCTGTTGAACTGAAAGCAAAATCCAGAGAAAGGCGCACAGAGTCTAGCCATTGGTAAATGTGACTTGAAGTAAAATGTGAATATCTGCAGGAACAGTGTTTTAGATGGATGGAACAGCAAGTGTGAGGGCACTGCGGCAGAACCAGTTTGGAATGCCTGAGAAGCGCCAAGGGCTGGCTAGTTGTTGCTGGAAGTGAAGGGTAAAGTCCGAGAGGCAAGCAAGGCCCAGGTCATGCAGAGACTTTGAGATCAGCTCTGCAAACAGAACTTGCTACCGTGATGAAATGCTCTGTACATTGTGTGTCCGAAACAATAGCCACTGGCCACATGTGGCTGCTGAGCAGTTAAAGCGTGGCTATTGTAACTGAGAAACTGAATTTATTTTCATTTTAATTCATTGAAATGTCCATGTAATGAGCTATTGTATTGAAACAGTGCAAGTCTAGATCTTGAGGACTTTGGATTTTATAAAATTCTAGAAAACTACCAGAAGATTTTGAGCAAAGGAAACATGATCTCCTTAGCTTTAAAAAGATAGTAAAACTCATAAAATCTAATATATTTCTCCCCACTTTAGGAGAGCAGATTTAAATCCAGTGAGAATTTCAGCTAAATAACTCATACAGGGTTTCTATGATCTTTTACTTCCCTGGTCCTTTTATCTGAATTTCCTCTGCTTTTACTTTTTAAATTATTATTACCTTAATTTTGAGAAACTCAAATTCTCTCAGGAGATGAACATAATCTAAGTAAATAAATGGTAAAAGGTAGGCATAATCTTCATTAATTAATGATTGGGGAAATAATTAATAAGCTATTATGCTTTAGGGGGACATATAATAAGATAGAAACAAAAACTGGGGGGGGGGGGAGTTAAGGAATGTGATCTGGAAACAACCCTCCACGTCTACCCATTATAGCCATTCATTATTTGTTTAATAAATGAATCCATAGAGAAATGCCATCTGCAGACTCTTAATTCTTGTGATCAAGATATGGAGAAGAGAGCATTATATATGAGTTAAATTCTGATGCATATGAAAAATAAATTACTTGAAACCTGGAAATAGCAATAATGAGTAAAATTATTACTTACCCATCAGCAGTATGTTTATATACAATGAAATGAGGTTAAACTTTAGCAATTATTTAATTAATCTGAAGCATGCAAACAGATTAATCAAAACATTCCATTCTATAAATGAGCTGCTGAACTGAAAGCAAAAGCCAGAGAAAGGCATAAAGAGTCTAGTTAATAAAGGTGATTTGAAGGGTCATTTCCACTTTCTGCATTCTTCCCAGTGGCCCTCATTCCATCTTCTTCTAACTTGGATACATAAAAAAAAAGGTATGGGCTGGAAGGAGAGAGAAGAGAAGGGGGACAGGAGATGTCTGTAATACTATTAACAATAAAAAAATATATGTTTAAAAAAAAGTATATTCATATTCCACAGTTTAGGACATACTTTTGACCTTGTATGTTGTTTTAATACAGCAGGGATTGGATTCATGTACAATTTTAATAAAAATCTAATCTAATAAAAGAGTAATAGGCGAATTAACCATCACTCCGAGACAGCTAAGCCATGCCCACCAGCCAAGCCACACCCCAGCCAATCAAAGCAGCTTTATGCAAATTAACCCAGTCAAGATGGAGGCCAGTAGCCACAGAGCTAGAGCAAACAGGAGGCTTCCGTTACAACTACCTGCCTAAGCTGGCTGGACCTCTGCTCAAAGCAACAATGTTTTCATTATAGAAGCCACAGAGCTGAAGCAAATAGGAAGCTTCATTGCCTGCCTAGGCCTGGGCTCAAGGCAACAAAGTTTCAATTACATAAGATAAATAAACCCCATAAACCCGATTCCAGTCAGCCTCACTGGGACCTTGGGTCAATGGGAGCTGTGGGCAGCCTGAAAACGGTCCTCACTCCCTCACCCAGGCTGGCCAGGTACCCCAGTAGGGACCTGAACCCTGAAGGGGATGTGGGAAACCTGAAAATGGCCCTCAGCCCCTCACCCAGGCTGGCCACACCCCCATGGGGTGAGGGTCTCCACTGATGGGCTTGGCCAGCCTGCAAACAGCCATGAGCCCCTCACCCGGGCTGCCCAGACATGCCAGCAGGTGGACATCCCCCTAGGGGAACCAGACTGTGAGAGGGCACAGGCCAGGCTGAGGGACCCACCCCCCTGAGTGCACAAATTTTTGTGCACCGGGCCCCTAGTAAATAATAAGTAAAGAAGAAAGTGGTCACCTTGATTGAATGGAAATGAGGTCGCTGAAGTAATTACTTAAAAATGTCATAGACTGTCATTAAGGGAAGGATTAGCAGTTTAAGCAGGAAGTTTTTAAGTACTCAAGGTTGAAGCACAGGACAACCTAAGAAAAATAATCCATTAACAAGTATTTTTTTAATGTGTCATTAACAAGTATCTTTTCAAGGGGAAAGGGGGTAATTTTTTGTGTCCCTTGATTGACATTGTATTGAAAATGTTCAAATTAATAGCAATAGCAGGAGGCTTCTCAAAAATAAACATGATAAAGTGGCTGCTCTTACACCCAGATATTTCATGTCTAATTGTGACAAATCACATTTGTAAAAATTTCAGTTTTGAACAGCTAAGAAAGGAAAACACATCTGTACTAGGAATACATTAATACTCATCAGTTCACTTATACTTAGTTATTTTCAATTTTTATGATCTAAGAAGTAGTAATTTAATTCAGAATAATTCATTATAATTTCACCACTCTCATTGTCTATTTTTAAAACATGATTTCTCTTTCAATAAGAAAGATTCCACTCTCCTGCTACATATTATGAAAAAAGATTACTGTCCTATTAATACAATAAGAAAAAAATGTTCATAAACTAAAATTTTATTTTAAAAATGTTTTCAAAGCCTTTGGCAGATTTCATAAAGTTACTTTAATGTATTCTAGACCCTGAATTTATAAAAATATTGAATAAAACTTTAGTCAGATTTATGTGAAATAACTTTTAATTCTAGTATTCTGCATTTCTTTTATTAAAATTGAAATTCTTTTTTTCCTTTTTTTAATATCTTTATTGTTCAGATTGTTACAGTTGTTCCTCTTTCTTCCCCCATAGCTCCCCTCCTCCCAGTTCCCACCCCATCCTCTGTCCCCACCCCCCACTGTCCTCATCCATAGGTGTACGATCATTGTCCATTCTCTTCCCGCACTTCCAACACCCTTTACCCCCGAAAATTGTCAGTCCACTCCCTTTCTATGCCTCTGATTCTATTCTATTCACCAGTTTATTCTGTTCATCAGATTTCTTATTCACTTGATTTTTAGATTCACTTGTTGATAGATACGTATTTGTTGTTCATAATTTTTTATCTTTATTTTTTCTTCATCCTCTTCTCAAAGGATACCTTTCAGTATTTCATATAATACTGGTTGGGTGGTGATGAACTCCTTTAGCTTTTTCTTGTCTGTGAAGCTCTTTGTCTGACCTTCAATTCTGAATGATAGCTTTGCTGGGTAAAGTAATTTTGGCTGTAGGTTCTTGCT
>PVJC01042845.1:0-14709 GCA_004026665.1 Murina feae
TTTTTTTCAATTTTCAATATTTTCAATATTTTTTATTACTAAAATTGTAATCATATAGAAATGCAAACAATACTGATAATATAAGGGAGAATATTAAATTAAAAAATGAAGAATAGCCCTAACCGGTTTGGCTCAGTGGATAAAGCAAGCGTCGGCCTGCAGACTCAAGGGTCCCAGGTTTCATTCCAGTCAAGGGCATGTACCTTGGTTGCGGACACATCCCCAGTGGGGAGTGTGCAGCAGTCAGCTGATCGATGTTTCTCTCTCATCAATGTTTCTAACTCTCTATCCTTCTCCCTTCCTCTCTGTAAAAAAATCAATAAAATATATATTTTTAAAAAGAACTTTTTTTAAAAAAGAAGAATGTTAAAACCACCCCCAATTTCACAAAGCAAAAAAAAAAAAAAAAGGGTTTTATACACACACACACACACACACACATACATACTGAGTGGCCAGATTATTATGACCACTTGATGTTTAGGCAAACTAGCTATAATTTCACACTGAAGTTGCTAGAGGGCCAGACCAATATAAGTAGGGAAGCAGGTTGTTTACCACGACAGTAGAAGTAATTTTTTCTGAAGATACGGGTGAACAATGTGATTTAACAGCCTTTGAATATGAGATATATATACACATACACACACACACACACACACACACACACACTAGGGGCCCTGTGCATGAAATTCATGCACTGGTGGAGGGGGTTTCTCAGCCCAGCCTGCCCCCTCTCACATGGAGCCCTCAGGTGGTGTCCTACTGATGGCTTAGGCCCGCTCTCTGCTCCCCTTGGGGAGTGGGCCTAAGCCCTAGTCTGGTCTCCCTTTGTGGGAGGCAACCAGGCTAATCAGGGGAAGCCTCCAGCCTCATCACCCCACTGCTGCAGCCACTGCCAGTCACCACAGCCACCAAGGTGTTTTTATCAACATGGACTCCAGTCCCTTCACCATGAAGAAATGACAACTTTCTTTAGGCATTTTCAAGATGTGTCTTTCATACAACATGACACTTCTTCCTTTCTTTCTTTTTTATTCTCATCCGAGGATATGTTTCCATTGATTTTTAGAGAATGTGGAAGAGAAGGGAAAAACAGAGAGAAACATCAAAGTGAGAGGAACACTTTGATTTGTTGCCTCCTGCATATGCTCTGGCCTGGGCCCCAGCCAGGGAGGAGCCTTCAACCTAGGAATTGAACCCAGACCCTGCAGTCATCAGGCTGAGGCATTATGCCCTGAGTCATACTGGCTAGGGCAGGATATGACATTTCTTAGCCCTCCAGCAGTGGACCTTCATTTTTTTTCTCCAAGAGTGTGGTGGAAAATCCCTAGATTGCCTTTTTGGATTCTTATTACCCGAGTTACTAAGAATATTACCAGTGGCATACAGGGAGCTTAGCCAATGAGCAGTCAGAAAAGGTGTTTCCTCTGTAGTTCACTCTGATCACCGGCTTCACCCCTGCCAGGCCTATAACCTCTGGCTGAGGCTACAGACCTAGGCAAAAGACCTCCAAGCCCCTCTGATCGCCAGCTTCACAGAGCACAGGCCTCTGTGATCACCGGCTCTGATCCTGCCCCCTGCCATCACCAGCTCTGCACTTTCCCCACTGGTAGCCTGTGGCCCAGGCTTTATGCCAGGGTAGGGCACTCTCATACTCCTCCGATCACTGACTCCACCCTTCCCATGCCTGAGACCTCTGGTGAAGGCCTCTGGCCTGGGCAGGGGACCCCCAATCCCCTGTGATCACCTGTTCCACCACTCAGGCCCCTGCTTCCCCTGGCATCTGCCTGGCTAGCAGTCCTGACCACTTCAGTGGCGGGGCTGAGCTGGACTGGGCACTCCCATCTTTGTGATGGAGTGATGCCTAATTTGCATATTGCTCTCTTTTTAGTTAGGCTATATATATAGGTGTGTGTATATGTATATGTATATGTATATGTATATGTATATGTATATGTATACTAAGTGCCAGCAGTACTTCATTGGGCCACCTTTTGCCTTCAGTACTGCGGCGATTCTTCTTGGCATTGACTCTACGTGAAGTTGAAAGGTGATGCGAGGAATCTGACA
The DNA here is from genome assembly GCA_004026665.1 of Murina feae. Lineage (NCBI taxonomy): Eukaryota > Metazoa > Chordata > Mammalia > Chiroptera > Vespertilionidae > Murina > Murina feae. Next base: position 2,074 of record PVJC01042845.1, read on the forward strand.
CCATGCTTGATGAATAGCACTGTCCAGTTCTGTGAGATCTGATGGTTGTGGAACCAGCTGCCTGATGGCTCTTTTAACTTAGTCCCACAAATGCTCAATTGGATTGAGATCTGGTGATTGTGGGGGCCACCTAAGCAAGGTAAAGTCTCCCTCATGTTCTTGAAACCACTCCTGCACAATATGAGCGCTGTGGCATGGCACATTGTCTTGTTGGAAGAAGCCATCTGCATTGGGATATGCCATCAACATGATAGGATGAACTTGATCAGCAATGATACTTAGGTATGTTGTATATTCAGATATTCATAATGGTCTGGCCCTCTAGCAACTTCAGTGCGAAATTAAAGCTAATTTGCCTACAAACGTCAGTTTGTCTCAATAGATAGAGCATCAGCCTGCAGACTGAAAGGTCCCAGGTTTGATTCCGGTCAAGGGCATGTACCTTGGTTGTGGGCACATCCCTAGTAGGAGGTGTGCAGGAGGCAGCTTATCGATGTTTCTCTCTCATCGATGTTTCTAACAATACCTCTCCTTTCCTCTTTGTAAAAAAAAATCAATAAAATTTATTTTTAAAAAATTCAGATGTCTTCCTCTATAGTAATTTTCTTCTTAGAGGCCTCCATTGAGTTTCTCTGTAATCAAGAATATGTCAATAGAACTCTAAATATCAAATCTCATTTAATATATTTGAACTTCTTTTGAGATGCAATGGAATGTCAGTTTCTTATTACGAAATCTTTTGACCTTCACAGATACATAGAGACTAATGAGAAGAGCACTGGCATAACACTTCACCTGGCCGACCATAGTCACCCAATCCCACCTATCAGAGCATGTCCAGACTTTGAGTTGGCAGTGGTAAGGAATGGGCTGCTGGGGAGTGGGCTAGCAGGGAGAGGCTAACACTGGAATCATTGTCCCCTCCTCCCTCATCCAACACAAGTAAAAATCTCTGAATTTAACTTACTTGGAACATCTTTAATGACTTTGAAAGTCAAATACATTCACAGTTTGCAAGTTTGAATTTTACATTTGAACAGGCATTTTCCTGAAAGACACCACAGTGTGACAATTTCATTTTCTTGAACAATTTTTGAATGGTATTTTTGAACACCAAAACAAATATGCTTTCTGTTTTGTTCTCTAATTATAACATGAAGGTTTGGCTAATTTTCTCTAAAGCTGTTTATTTTCTTGGGAAAATAAAATGAAGGGGTGTTTCTCTTTAGCTATACACATAAAATCTGTTATTTAAGTTGAAGATAATGAGGAATTAGCCAATGTGTTATAGCCTAGTCTGCTTTTAATAGGGAATGACAATTCTGTTTAATGACTATTAAATAGCTTTATTGCCAAAATGCATCATTAATACACATTATTAAATTGGCATGCAATCTGAAACATAAACAGCACTAATCATGTTCTTTTCATCTTCCCCATATTTTCCCTCTGCACCATTGCACATAAGGGACACCTACAGGGAGCTGGGTGCAAAGTCACTAACTCCTTTGAAGCTTGGTGAACACAGTTTTTCTCACATTTGAGATTCCAGAAATTAATCACAGAGGATGGGAAAGGCAATTATGTGGCTTGTTTTTTCCTCCCTGCAAATTTTAAGTTCAAAAGAGAGCCAGTGCCAAAATTGTGCACCATCCTCCCAAACTAAGAGGGAAAGCTGCAAACTAAATAGATTTTTTAAAGTGAGTTGATTCTGCCCTGCAGCAAACTACTACCAACTTGCAGGAAATGATTTCCAAAATATGACAGTCAGAACCAAATGGGGTTGAAATGCCAATTTATTTCTTCTTCCTATTGCATTATGGTTGCTCTGTTAGACTTCTCAGTATTTTTTCCCAGGGCTGTCATACTTCTGTAAAATGAAAGCAACTGTGATTCAATCATAATAGAAAAAGCACACTACAGAGGGTAGCTGAAATGATGTATCAAGAGTGACATGGAGATGTGATTTAAGAAAAAAAAATAACTTTCTTGCTTTTAAACTATCATTTCAGAATGTATTAGCAAATAATGCCAGCTTTCTAATCCTTTTCATGACTCCCATTTAAACTTTATCTGAGCTTACCAACGTTCTTAGGAGTTCTTCCCAGTTACTGTTACTCAGTCTATTTTCATATAAAGGGACAGAGGTTTGAATGTAGATCAGTCCTTTTTCACAGATACAAAGTTCAATTATAAAGTTATTTTATAATTCTTTTAAAGAAAATAATATATGTAAAAGTTTAGAAACATTTTTTTTTGAGGACACGAACTTGAAATCTAGACAGGACTAAAAAGTCACTCTAAAACTTTCATTGCCAGATAATGATAAATTATGAGAAAACTTCTGTGTGTGAAATGTATAATATTGTTTTGCATAACTTTGCTTTCTTTTCATTTCCATATTTCCATTAAAATGAAGTTCTATTTTCCCAGAAGACTCTGTAGTTTGCTAGGAACTCATAAAATTAGAGCCTAGAAAAACTGAAAAAGAAATGAAGAGAAGCATATTTAGTTCCTCTTTATTGCCTATAACAGCACACATAATAACATTGATGAAACAGCAGCTCTCATTTTAATCTTTTGGAGCGCTATATATATACTGTATCTCAGCTTTAGCAATCATAGGTCTGTTTGCTAAAGTGCATTATGTTATTTTGATGAAATAAATACTATAATTTTACCAAAAAATATTATTTTATTATCTTCAGTGATATTCTATACCCAAAATGGAAAGCATATCTCTGGATCAACAGATGCTCAAATAATAGTATAAAATGTATTAGGCCCATTTGGACATGAGGTATAGCTCAGTGATTATTATTGATCTCAGATTACATTACATCATTGTAGGTAGGGCACAGGAGGTTTATCTCAGTGCAGTGGCTGATGCAGTGCTGTGAGCACACTCCAGCAGTTCAGATCTTTCTGGCAAACCAGGAAGATGGCAACGCCCGCCTGAGCCCCTCCTAGAGCCACATACACAGTACCCCGACCCTTACACTCATTGGCTCCCTAAGAAGACCTGGAGTTCCATGATTGGCCACCTCTGCTATATATACTGCTGTACTTCCTCAATAAAATTAGACCTGCATCACAGAACCTGGTCTCCGAAGTCATGTATGCAAGCGTCCTAGCGCTAGGGGCTCTGTCGTCCTCACCCCTGGGAGACCCCCTGCTTCATCTGGCGCCCAAACAGGGACCCCCAGATCATCGGACTGGGTGAGTGACCCTCTGCGAAATGGGCAATGTTTCCCCCGCCACACGCGCCCCTCAGGCGCGAGCTCTCCATGACCTTTTGCAGAGTAGGCGAGTTAAGATATCAGAAAAGGAACTCCAGATGCTGTGGGAATACCTCTTACACTTTAATTCCTGGTTGTTAGAAGCCCCCGTATGGGACCCTAGCACTTAAGAGAAAGTATTCAAGTATATAATGTCTGCCGAGGTTCATGAAGGAAAAACATTTCTGCTTTCTCTAACACCCGCCATTTTGGCCCTCCTCGCATGTCTCTCTGGAGTCCCCCCTGAACCCTCTCTGCCAATACCTGCGGCCCTTGTGGCCTCAGTGGAGGAGGTTCCCCTTCCCCCGTACTCCCCTCCAGAGCTCTCTGCACCCCCTGATCCGTGGGACTTGTTTGTTAAAGAACATTCGGACAAAAATGAAACCAAAAAGCCTACTGCCAAGTCCGCCCCTTTGGGGGAAGGGAAGGCAGTTCCACCTCCAGGTTCTACAACCAATAAACCCACAAGTACTCAGCCAACACTGAAAGACACTGATGATAGCCCCTGGACGGAACTATATAAGGCTCAATGCCAGCAGAGAGATGCCGCAAGATTTTCTTTAGGTCTTGAAGCTTCTCACGAGACTTTCTCCCAGGCACCCCCTCAAGCCTTTCCAGTAAACATCAACCCCACAGCTGCTCAACCACAAACCTGGCTTCTGCCTAACCAAAAGGAGTTATTAGTCATAGGAAAGCAATACAGGAAGATGGTCTCTCAGCCCCATATACTCAACAACAATTAGACAATTTGAGCATTAATCTCAATTGTCCCTATGATTGGAAATGTTTAGCTAGAACCATCCTACCTCCCGGAGACATGATCCAGTGGAAAGCGCTCTATTACGAGCAGGCTAAGCTTCTCATCGACCGCAACTGTACCTCGGGAAATGGTAATACACTTAATTTACAGGCGGAGCCTGAGAAAGTTCAAGGGGAAGGTCAATACACCTCCCCAGTTGCTCAAGCTCAGGGCCAGCCTAGATATTTGGACCAGGTCCGCCTCTGTGCCATGCGGGCGTTCGCCCAAATTAATCCCAAAGGGAAGCCAGCCCAATTGTCCAAATTAGTCCAAGGGTAGAATGAAGGCTTTTCAGAGTTTTTACGCAGAGTATGGGAGGTTGTTGACTGAAAGGTTACTCATTTTCAGGCAGTTGATGCCCTCACTCAGGAATTAGTATGGGAAGGGGCGAATGCGGAGTGCAGACAGGCATTGATGATTGGGGCCTTGCATGTCACGATGTTGGTAGCAAATTGGCAGCGGCTTTAGCCACTGCGCTCGCAGCACATGTAAATCTAGGGGTATGATCTGAGGCCCAAAAGGGAGTGTGCTTTGAGTGCCAGGGGCGTGGTCACTTTGCCAAAGAATGTCTGAATAGAAAAAAGAAACAGGGAGAAGGGAAACGACAACCTCCCTTCATGTGCCCTCGGTGTAGAAAGGGCTTTCATTGGCGACGAGACTGCCGCTCCAATAAAGATAAGAACAGCAATACTCTACCGCCTTTAAATGAGAAGGGGGGCAGCTCTCATCCCCATAGGTAAGAGAGCAATCCGCATAAGGAATCTATTGGACTCTCTTTCCTTAACTCAAAATAAGGCATTCCTAACACTTACTGTAGAAGGGAGGAAAATAGAGGGATTAATAGATACAGGGGCTGACATCTCCATAATACAGGAGGAGAAGAAGGATCTCAAATGGCCGCTCGCTTCCGATCCTTTAGTTCAAGGAGTCGGTGGATACAAAATGGCTTCACAGGCAGCAAAAGACCTCCATTGGCTAAATCCAGAGGGCAATGGTGGACTTTTCTGCCTGTTATTTATACTGAATATCCCCCACACCCTATGGGGGCGAGATATACTAGAGGCTGTCAAAGCTACTATCTCCACGGGGCAGCCCCCCCCCAATACTAAGGGTCACTGTTCTATACCCTCCCTCTCCCATTAAATTAACCTGGGATACAGAGGAGCCTATCTGGGTAGAACAGTGGCCATTACCCAGAGAAAAATTAACAGCTTTACAAGACCTAGTACAAGAACAACTACAGCAGGGGCATATAGAGCCTTTCCTTAGTCTCCATAACACCCCCATCTTTATCATTCAAAAACAGGACAAAACTAAGTGGCAATTCCTCCAAGACCTTAGAGCAATTAACAAACATATGCAGAAGCTAGGACCCCTCCAACCAGGGGCTCCACACCCATCGGCAATAGCCAGAGGGTTACACATAAAAATAATCGATATAAAAGATTGCTTCTTTTTCATTCCCTTACACCCTGAGGATAGGCCTTATTTTGCCTTTTCTGTTCCTTCTACCAATCACCAGCTCCCAGCAGAATGGTACCACTGGAAAGTTCTCCCCCAGGGAATGAAGAACAGTCCCACTATATGTCAGGCATATGTTGGAGTCGCCAATAAACCCCTTGCTAAACAATGTTTTGTTACTCATTACATGGATGACATACTTCTAGCCCATAGAGACCCTCTTTGGCTAGATGCATGCTATAACACATTAATAATGAATCTACAGGCCTTAGGCCTTAAAATTGCCCCTGAGAAAGTCCAACACCACCCACTGTACTCTTTCCTAGGGTATAAAATCCATGAACAATTAACCCCTATAGCTCCTCAACTAGCCATCCCGGACTCACTCACCTTGCACGAATTACAAGAGCTCTGTGGCCAGATTAATTGGGTTAGAAACAGTCTATCTATATCAACAGGGACCCTAAACCCCCTATTCCAACTCCTAGAGGGAGATCTCAACCCACTTAGTACTAGGACTATCTCCCTCAAAGCAAAGGAAGTATTAAACACTATTAATCAAGCTTTAAGAAAGTTAGAATTACATAGAATTGATTTAACTAAGCCAATCCAAGCAATCGTGTTAGTCACCATTGGTACACCTACGGGAGTTTTTTTCCAAGAAGGCCCCCTTTATTGGGTACATTTAGCCTACACTCAGCCAACATCCCAAAATCACCTCTCCAACAACTGCTTATGCTACAATAAGATGTAAGCTCAGACAGAAGTCTCTTACTCTATATGTAAAGAACCAGATCTACTCAGGGGAGAAACCAAGATGGCGGCATAGGTGAACACCGGAATTGCTGCTGGGCACAACTATTACAAAACCACAACAAAAAGAAAAAACAGACACCACCCAGACCCACAGGAAGGCTGGCTGAGTGGAAATTCTACAACTAGAGACAGACTGAGACGTAGAGGAGGTGTGGAAATAAAGTGCAGAGGTATGGAGGCATGAGTGAAGGGGCTCGCAGAAAGGGTTGGAAGTGTTTCATACTGGAGGGAGGCACAAGCTCCTGACGGCTCTGAACTCCAGTTCCAGGTGAGTTTCTGGGGACTCAGAATCATACAGGGAGGAGCTGGACTGTCTGGCACCCGTCTGGCAGTGGGAGGAACTCCAGAATGGCTTGAGACCCGGTGCCTCTTAGGGCAGGGCTGGGAATCGGCCATAGCTGTTTGCTCTGCCCTGTAGACTCCCTGAGACCCCGCCCCACCCAAGCTGTGCACAGAGACTTTTGCATATAAAAGGCTGGGAAGCCCCAGGCAGAAGCTAAAATAGCAACTCCTTGGAGATACAAGAGCCAGCTTACCCAGTGGTCACAGTGGGACTACACAGTCTACAACTCCTCAGACTCAGGGGGCAGACTTAGTGGGCACCAAAGCCCCACTGAAGCAAGCCTTGCCCCATAAGAGTGTCTCCAGCATAGAAGTTCTCCCACCATAGACACAGCTGATTAAAACCACTCTGTCAATGCAGGGAAGCAGCCAAAATGCGGAGACAAAGAAACAGGATACAAATGACAGAAAGGGAGGAAAGCAAATGACTTGATATAAATTTCAAAACCATGGTTATAAGGCTTTTCAAGAATATTCTAGAGACTGCTGATAAATTTAGTGAGACCCTCAAGCATATGAAAAAGGACCAACTAGAAATTAAGCATACACTGACTGAAATAAAGAATAATAATATACAGAGATCCAACAGCAAACTAGAGGATCACAAAAATCAAGTCAAAGATATGAAATATGAAGAAGCAAAACCCACCCACCCAGAAAAGCCAAAAGAAAAAAGAACACAAAAATATGACGATAGTGTAAGGAGCCTCTGGGACAACTTCAAGCATACCAACATCAGAATTATAGGGGCGCCAGAAGAAGAGAGAAAGCAAGATATAGAAAACATATTTGAAAAATTAATGAGAGAAAACTTCCTCTACCTGGTGAAAGAAATGGACTTACAAGTCCAGGAAGCGCAGAGAATCCCAAACAAAAGGAATCTAAGGAGGACCACACCAAGACACATCATAATTAAAATGCCAAGGGCAAAAGACAAGGAGAGAATCCTAAAAGCAGCAAGAGAAAAGCAGTCAGTTACCTACAAGGGGGCACCCATACGAGTGTCAGCTGATTTCTCAACAGAAATTTTATAGGCCAGAAGGGAGTGGCAAGAAATATTCAAAATGATGAATAGCAAGAACCTACAACCAATATTACTTTACCCAGCAAAGCTATCATTCAGAATTGAAGGTCAGACAAAGAGCTTCACAGACAAGAAAAAGGTAAAAGAGTTCATCACCACCCAACCAGTATTATATGAGATGCTGAAAGGTATCCTTTGAGAAGAGGAAGAAGAAGAAAAAAGTAAAGATAAAAATTATGAACAACAAATACATATCTATCAACAAGTGAACTTAAAAATCAAGTGAATAATAAAAGTCTGATGAACAGAATAAACTGGTGAATAGAATAGAGTCAGGGGCATAGAAAGGGAGTGGAATGACAATTCACAGGGGAAAGGGGCTTGGAGGTGTGGGAAGAGACTGGACAAAAATCATACACCTATGGATGAGGACAGTGGGAGGTGGGATAAGGGCAGTGGATGGGGTGGGAACTGGGAGAAGGGGAGCTATGGGGGAAAACAGAGAAACAACTATAATAATATGAACAATAAAGATTTTTAAAAAAGAACCAGATCTACTAATACTTCCTTATACTAAGGAGCAACTTACCCAATTACTCACCACTGACTTAGAAACCCAGTTACTATTACTACATTTCCCTGGACAGGTTGATAACCACCTTCCCAATCACCGGATATTACATACTCTATAAAAGGTTCCATTACACACATTAGGACTAGTTCATCCAAGTAGCAAGCCGATACTTAGGGCTCCATGAGCCTTTACAGATGCTGGAAAGCACTATTGTGCGGTGGTCATTAAGATGGACAGGCCACAAGATACACCAACCTACCTAAAATACCAGTACTCAGGCTCAGTACAAGTTGGGGAGTTATGTGCAGTGATGATACACACACTTCTATACTGTCAGGACAATCCAGTTAATATCTTTTCTGATAGTGCTTATGCAGTCCACACTACGAAAGCTATAGGCTTCTATACCCTCAGAACTAAGGAAACCCCCCTCCATAAGACCTTAACCCAACTTAAAGAAATCTTAGAAAGCCATAAGCTTCCCTGGTATATTCAACATCTTCAATCCCACACGGGGTTACCATGTCCCTTAGCACTAGGTAATAAGGAAGCAGACAGCTTAGTTCTCTCTATACAACCTATAGAGGAGGCTAAATTCTTACATTCTAAATTTCACATGTCAGCCTCCTCCCTACACATGCTTTTTCCACACCTCCCTTTAGCCCAATGTAAGCACCTAATACGAGCCTGCAAAACTTGCAGCCCCCTACTACCTTTAGCCCCTCTCCAACCACGTGGTGCTAATCCAAGAGGGCTTCAGCCGAATTCCATATGGCAGGCTGATGTCACACACGTCCCAGCCTTTGGCAGGTTGAAATATGTCCATACCATCATAGACACATGCTCAGGAACCACTTTTGCCCAAGCACAAATGGGAGAGAAAACCAGGCATAGTATAGCCACTTTCCAAGCTGCTTTCCTCTCATTAGGATTCCCGTGGGAAGTAAAGACTGACGATGGGCCGTGTTATACAAGCTCCCAATTTCATCGCTTTCTAAACTCATATAACATCAAACACACCATTGGAATAGCATATAACCCACATGGACAAGCCATCATTGAAAGATTACACAGAGAGCTTAAAATCCAAATACAAAAAGAGAAAGGGTGGATAATGGGCAGTAATCCACATGCAATACTAACACAGGCTTTAACCACATTAAACATTTTTCATTTTGATAATCATGGTCTCCCTCCAATATACAAGCACTGGGGAGGTCTTCGGAATCTTCTGACACCCCTTCCCCTAGTTTGATAGTGGGACCCCCATTCAGGAATATGGAAAGGCCCCGATCCACTATTAACCCAGGGGAGAGGTTTTGCTTGTATCTTCCCAGAAGGCAAGAGACACCCCCTCTGGATTCCAGCCAGAGACATCAAGCCACACGCCTTAAGAGATGAGTCAGAGACCAGTCACCCCACCAGTGGTGGAGATGGAGGACCTCTCACTTGAAGAGGAGACACGGCACCACCGGAGGAGACATCCCCGAGACAGAAGGGCTCACCCTATAACGTGGGGCAATATTAAGACAATACAGGAACAGGCGGCACGAATGGCACCGGAGGAGAATCTTTCAGCAGGTACTCTATTCTTATTAATGTGTGCTATCATCACTGCCAACAGTACAGGAGCACATGGACAGACTCTATGGACTGCGGTGCCACACCCTGGGGTCTTAATGCCTGTGGGGACCGATAGTCTCCAATTCCCTGTCGCCTGAGCCTCTAACTGTTCGGTGGGGCTCCCTTGCGATAGGGCCGGGCACAGTGAGATCTCTTGGAATGGAACCTTATTCTGCGATCCTTTCAACCACCAGGTGTTAAAATGGTCAACTAATCTTAACACCTCAGAGGACGGGTGGATCTTACTAGCCCCAAACAGCACAGGGGATTTCTACTGCCATAACTCTATTGCAATCAGGGGGTCGTGACTGAGTTAAATAGCTCCCTTCCCAAATCCAGAGTAAATACCAACGGCTCTTATTTAGAAACAGCACCAATAACAGAGCCCTTATGTGAGTTTCTATACCTAACTCCTCACAAGACCTCTTTACCAGAACTAGGCCTACCATGGACAGGCTGTGTCCGCTCATCTAGCCCCAAGGGACTAACTAGGTCTTTAGCAGTTTGGGGGCCCCAGCTTCTTGTAGGTATGCAGCCATATGCTTACTGGAATCCAACTCAAGCTCTCCGCAGTCAATTCTGGAGGTGGGAAATCTGTGGGCCCTCCGGCTATATTGATATAAGACCATTCATGGGTCTTAAAGGCCTAACCGTTTACAACGGGACTTATACAACATCAGAGGGCAGCTGGGAGGGCAATGTTACTATACAGACCAATACGTCCACTCAGCATTTCTTTCATCCCTGATTCAGGCCCCCTTTCCTTTTTCTCATAAGCAATGAGGGCTCTTTTAATTGCACCACCGCAAAAATGTATCCTTAACAACTGCTGGACTGGCACTTTCTAGCTGTGCTATAGCTGTCCGTAACCCTGCCTTGCTTTGGGTTCCAGCCGTCTCACTTCTTGGCTAAACCCCGCTAACCTATTCATTTGGGCTACCTTAGCTGGTATATTCCTCATAGCATTCTTCCTCTTCCGCTGTATGTTCACCATGATAGCCCGCATAACAGCACAACAGACCATGATTATACACATCCAACAGGCGCTAATAAAAAAGGAAAGGGGAGATGTAGGTAGAGCACAGGAGGTTTATCTCAGTGCAGTGGCTGATGCAATGCTGTGAGCTCATTCCAGCAGTTCAGATCTTTCTGGCAAACCAGGAAGATAGCAATGCCCACCTGAGCCCCTCCCAGAGCCATGTACACAGTACCCCAACCTTTACGCTCATTGGCTCCCTAAGAAGACCTGGTGTTCCATGATTGGCCACCTCCGCTATAAATACTGCTATACTTCCTCAATAAAATTAGACCTGCGTCACAGAACCTGGTCTCCAGAGTCATGCATGCAAGCGTCCTAGCACTTAGGAGCTCCATTGTCCTCACCCCTGGGAGACCACCTGCTTCACACCATTATATACATAAGGCAATTTATAACTTATCAATTTGAGTACTAGTGTTTTTATACTGAGATAGCTTAACCAATTGCCATTTTAGACCATGGATACACAGAGACACATTTCTATCAAAAAAACTAAAATTTATCTGCTGAATAACAATTTGCTACCATAAAATAATAGAGAAAAATGAAAATGTTCCTTATGATTAACATGATAAATGAGTTTGATATATACATATATATACATGTATGTATATATACACACAAGTATGTGTATGTATCCTAACTAATAAAAGCAGAATATTAAAATTAACCATTTCTTCGGAACGCTTAAGCCATGCCCACCAGCCAATCAGAGTGACTGTATGCAAATTAGCCTAGCCAAGATGGCGGAGGCCACAGTCCCGGTGTGCGGCTTCTCCTGGGCTGCGGGCTCTGCCATCTTGGGAGCCTCCATCCTGGGAAGGCATCGGCGCCCTGAGCTGGCTGATGCCTTCCCAAGCGGAAGCCTCTGGGGGCGGGACCAGCCGGCCGCCCCGAGGCCCCCTCCTGGAGGCCATGGGGTGGCCAGCGCCACCTGATCGGCTTCCCAGGCAGATAGCCCGGAGGGTCAGTGGGAGCTGTGGCCAGCCTGAAAACTGCCCTCAGACTCTCACCTAAGCTTGCCACACCCCCTGGGGTGAGACTCTCCACTGGGGAGCTTGGCCAGCCTGCAAACAGACATTGGCCCCTCACTCAGGCTGGCCAGGCACACCAGCAGGTGGACATCCCCAGACGGGTCCCAAACTGTGAGAGGGCACAGGCCAGGCTGAGGGACCCCCTCCCCCCCAGTGCACAAATTTCTGTGCACTGGGCCCTTAGTGTGTGTGTGTGTATATATATGAGTGTGTATATATATATGTATAATTTCTAATTCATTCTCTCAATTTGGTCACTCTATAGTTGCTTTATAACCTTCTACCTGAATTTAACTAATTGAACACTATACTGAGATGAATTGCAATCCAGTAACCAGATACCTCTTATTTGCAATCTCAGCTTTGTTTCTTCCTGGTACCCATAGAGTGAGATCTTGCCTTGGCCCCAGGCACTAAATACTGTCTTGAAAGCACAATATCCATAAATGAGTGTCCCAGAGCTTGGTGCAAAATCTCTCTTGTTTAACAAGTGTTTTTTCTGTTGTCAGGTTCTGCTATTCTTCTCCTATTTTAGGAACATGTTATTGTCTACTGATTGATTTGGCTTAACACTGATAGCGTAGATTCCACCGGAGCTTATGGCTTTCTTACCCCAGAGACATGCTCTACACTCCTGTGTGATTCA
>PVJC01042846.1:0-14760 GCA_004026665.1 Murina feae
GCAACAGGGAGAAGGCCCCGGCTTTAGAAATTTCGACAGCCGTTTCAACGCCTAGTCTGTATCATTGAGCAGCTATTCTGAAAATGCGAGGAGATAAGTAGCAAAAAGGTACCAAGTGTGAATGCTGGGACTAGAAACACGTACGAGGCGTGGCCCCGGTCTTCAGGGAACTGACGGTGCCCGGGGGAAAGGAGAAACTGAGTCGGGAGTGCCCTGAGCACGCCCAAGGCCACTCGTCCTCCTTTCATCTGCACAGCGGCAGCGGAGGGTCCCGGTCAGGGAATAGAGGGTAGTTGGCCAGACTGTGGGGTGTTGGGAGTCCCTTCGTGGGCTCTCAGGAAAATGTCCATGCGTCCAGTTACCCCAGAACAGTCCCAGTTTATGCCTGTTGTTCTGGCATAATCAGTGTGTCCCTTTTCACTCTCAAAAGAGTTCTGGTTTGCACCTGAAGCCCAGCACAGCCGGACAGTGCCGCCCACGTGAAGAGAATGACATCAGCGGGTGTCCACACCCGCGCCGGGGTGGGTAGAGCCTGGAGTGCAGAGGACCTGTCCCCGCCGCCCCATCCCACCCCACCAACCCCACTGCACCGGAGCCAGGGTGTGAGCTCTCCCCTTTCTCGCTGCGGAGGCGGCCGGGGAGACATCCAGGGCCTGGCCAGGGTGCCCCTAAGAGGCACAGTCTGTGCAATGGGGAGTCAGTGGTGCTTAGCGGCAACACAGTCCTGGAGAAGCCAGGCTAAACCCAGGATTTACTTCCATGGAGCCCTACAGGGGAGAGCTAAAACTAGGGGGGGTGCGGGGAGGGCAAGTACAAGAAGACATTTGAGTTTTCATAAAAGACCTGTCTAGGAGCCAGTAAACGGGAGCCTGTCTTTCGTGGGTGGGTGGACCTCAGTTTCCCAGGAGGTGGAAGCTATACATCAGAGCATTATGAAGAAGGGATCAGTGGTAAGCGGGACTGGGCAGGCTTCTGCCCTCCTGCCCGGGGTTCCTTCCCATGGCTCCAGACTAGGGAAAAGGCTAAGTCATTGACAGGTGGGTACTTGTTTACCCCACTTCCAAAGAACTGCTTCCCGTGAACACTCCAGCTCACCACACGTGCCCAGATGAAGGTATGATGGCCAAGAGATCAAGACTTAAAATGATAAAAGAACAATACCCACCCCCCAAAAAAGTATAAATATATACTCTCTAAACAACCATCGTTATCCAGAGAATCCCATGGGCTGGGTGGGTAGTAACACATTTCTCTGAAATTGAGAGATTATTCCTCATTTATTTCTCAATATGCCATTTCTGAACTCATCCAAAAATGTCATTTTTAATTTAAGCTCTGAACAGTCAAAGATAAAGTTTCTGTCAACTGCCCATCCCAGCAAGGCACTGCGTCGGGTTGTTTTCACAGGTGAACCCATTTGCTTTCTCAGGGAAGTTTCCGAGAAGCACAGCGTGGACTCCGGCACAAAATGTCATCTTCTCTCAGCAACCAGAGCCCCGAGGGAGGGACAGGAAACAAGTTCTGAGGGCGCAGGGGAGGCCGCAGGCCGGGAGATGCGTCGCCCTCAGTCTACAAGGAGGCCCAAAGGTTCCGGCAAACCCAGGCTGGCTCCTGTTGGGAATGGTTTGCTGCTGCCGTGGGGCTGAGAACACAGCTTGGGGAGGCTTTGGGGGGGGGGGGGGCAGCATTATGACGACAGAAACGGTCCACTCCTGGCCGGACTCCGGCCACAGCCAGGGGGAAGGGCCAGCACGGTCCCGTCAAGAACATCAGAGAGTTAAGCCCGGGGTCGGTGTCCTGGGCACACCAGCTAGGGCTTCGGTCGCCTGCGCCAGGGCCGGCCTGGGTTTGTGAGGCTCAACTATTAAACGGAAGCAGAAACCCACTCAAACACAGGACAATGGCTTGCTGTGGGGTGGGGGAGCGGGGGGAAGACAAGAAGGACAACTGCTACCTCTGTACCTTCCTTGGGCACGTGGAGAGCTGTCAGACCCGAAGGAAGGATCACAAACTCAGAGGGTCAGGCACAAACCAAGACCGTGCAGATCCTTGAAGCTCAGAGCAGGGATACGGGTTTCATGCAGGGGAAGGGCATCATCTGGCCACGGCCACAAGGCTGACCAAATAGAAATCGATGCATATACTGTGACAAGGCTGCACCCAGGAGAGGGACTGCCTGCAGGTGACAGGCTGGCTGGGGAGATAGGCGTGACTCTGGCCAAGTATCAGAGGTAAGGCACCTGCCTGTCTACCTTTTGAAGTATACAAGCTGCACCTTTGCTAATTACAGTCTGGGGGGGTGGGGAGCAGGGGCTGGGGGGCGGGGAGCAGCTGATAAGATCCCAAGCCAACGCTGTATTTCTCCCGGGACCTAAATATACGGGCAGAACAACTTTCCCATGAGAGGTGGCAGCCCATGGAAGAGGCTGCAATTTGGGAAGAAGAGGGAAAACCTTCCAAAACATGGGAAGAGCATGTGTGAAGCGGTCAGGCAACAAGCCAGCTGCGGGCCCTTGGCAATCGAGTCCCAGGTCTTACTTTCTCCTGAGGAGAAAGTGGGCTTCCACTGGAACATGTGCCTGGGTGGGGACGGGTTAGCCGGGCCTGTTCCAATAGCACGCTGGCCCTCCCCGGGGAGACGAGGCTGAATCTGAGACAGAATGATCAGAGTGGCTCTTGGGAGGCCGCGCAGTGGCGCAGAATAAAATCAAGGAAACAGAGTATCGCCCCCAAAGCCACGTTCGCTTCCCATGGGCCCGACGCACAGCTGGTCCGCTTTGCTCGCACACCCACCTGGGGCTCTGCAAAGCGGCACCCTGCACTGAGCTCATTTGCTGTTGTTCACCGCAACCCTGTGGGGAAGATGGTGCAAATAAAGAAGGAGACCCAGGAAGCCTGCGGCCATCAGGGGACAAGCCAGACCCTGGCGGGCACAACAACTAGCAGGGCACATTCAGACCATCCTCAACAAGGCAAAAGACAGATAGGATCTCAACAGGTGAGATTGAAATTGTCCTTCTAAACTAGGGGTCCCACCAGTTTCAGACATCAGGGCATTAGTGGGACAGGCGCAGGGCCTCCAGTGAACTCCCCTCTGGTCCAGCTTCCTCACTGACAACCTCCTCCTCGACTTTATTCTTTCAACCCCTGAAGATCAAAAACAGTAGTGAGAGTTCATCTATCATTAAAACATGCTCCCTAGCCTCTGGACCCTGGACCCCACAGAAAGATCTTGAACCTCAGACCCCACGTCCTGCCACGCCCACGAACAGGAACCTCAAGCCTCTAGCACTCCTGCAGACTCCCAGGCGCGCCCTTCGTCCTGGGGGCTTTCCATCTCTGGACCCTGTGCTCCCCGCCCCTCCCAGTGTGACCCCCCACTCCTCCATTTAACATGTTCTCCAAGTTCCCCCCCACCCAAGAACCAACTTGTACAAAAGCATTGGTGAGCAACGTGGACTTTACAAAGGATTCTGCTGGGAACGTGAAAGAACGGTGTCTGTCCCCATCCTGGCATAAACTACACCGGGCTCTTGGGGGAGCAGGGCCTGGCCCCTGGCGCTCAGACCCCCTTGCACAGCCTCCAGCCTGGTGGGTTCCTTTGAATCGCTGTTCGCAGCAGCAGCAGCCTTTGTCCACAGCAGCCAGCTATAGGAAGCAGGGTGGCAAAGAGACTTAAGAGGGTTCCCAGTCCCGGGCCCCAGAGCACTACTGTCTGAGTGACTACACAATCCCAGGAATAAGATCAGACTCCCCGGGGAAGATGTGGGAGGGCTGGGCCTGGAACTGAACAAATAGCTCATTCTTAGCAGAGTGGTTTCCAAGAGTGCCTGGTGGCAAAGAAGACTTAAGGGTGAGAGAGCATGACCCGTGAGGAAGCTGTAATCTCCTATTTGGGAGATCGAGAGCTCATTACATAACAGGAGTCCATTCAAAACCTGCTCATTGGGAGCTCCAGGTTACCACCCACCTCCATAGGTGGGCTCCATTCCCTACCTGCCTCCCTGTGACGCCCCTCCACCCAGGGTGGGCTCCCCTGGCAATTCCTACTGGAGACTCCCTTCCTCTGCCATGCCTAATTGGGTCATAGTGGATGGAGCCTTGACTTTGGATGAACCAATAACAAAGTCAAGATTTCATCTCTGTTTTGATCGATGCAAAGCCAGGCGCTGCCAGGCGGGCAAAGGAGCTGGTAATCAGAGGGTTTCAGTCTCCAAAAAAAAAGGACAGATGCGCTGAGCGCTTTCCTGGCGAGGGAGGGAAGAGGTTAAGCTTTCCAGGGGTTGGTTCAGTCCCTTTCTGCCATCTGCTGCGATCTGGCACTTGGGATCTATGAGACAGACCCTCTGGCAAGGAAAGCCCTCATCTTTGCCTCTCCCATTTTCTTTATTTGGGGACTTTTTCCTCATCCTTTAGAAAAGCCAGCCCCTGGCCTTTCTAGATTGGGCTGGGTGCTCCCCTCTGCGCCTCCGCAAAGCAGCCTGAACCCTCAGCCAGGCTGGGCACCCCTCGAAGGGGCCGTATTGAAACCCATCTTTGTATCCCTACTGTGTATCTTCAAGCTTGCCAATACCAAGAGCTCAAACAGAGTTTTAAACCAGGGTGCTGAACAGAATGAGGGACCCAGGCCTGTTCCAACACGAGGGCAAAATGTGCCTATCACAGCGTTTGACAAGGGGAAGCCGCTGGTGTCTTTCACAGAAGACAATTTTGGCCGCGCTCTGGTAGGGAGCCGGGGTGCAGTGGGTTAAGAGTGGTCAGGAGGGATGCAAGGAACAAAAAAACCAACTGAGCAATGTTGTCAAGAAATGTGCGAGGGTAAGAGAGCGGCGTATCTGGGGGAGAAGGGGGGTCAGTGGCAGAGATGGGCCAGGGGAGCCTGGGCCAGCAGCATCCAGTGAGCCCAGCCAGGGAAGTGTGGACATCCAGGAAATAGCAGCCCCCAGCCTGACTGCGTGAAATTTGCAATTATAGATTTCTGGACACTGAGTCTGGGCATCACAGCCTCGGTTTGGTGGCAGAGGGGAAGGGTAGGCCGAGATTGAACTTCAGACAAATACTACTGCGGTCAGCGTGGCCAGAACAACGCTCCATAGCATCATAGTCTTTTTAAGAAATAATTTTCGCATGACCCTGAGCCTTTGATAAAGTATTTCAGCATGTCCTGAAAAGGCGTCAGAGTCCCTGATGAGGCCACGGCACGCGCCCGGCTCTATTGAGACGTCCTCAGGAAGCAGGCCAGTTCTGGGTAGAGCAGTGAGGAGGTTAAACAGCAGAACAGAGCTGATGGAGGAGGTGAGGGTCTGGCCCAGTGTACAGGGCACGGACCCAGAGGCGGTTCTGAGTGAGTGGCAGTTGCTCGGAAGCCGTTGAGCAGGGCAGCCGTTGGAACCCCAAGGCAGTTGGAAGAAGTGGGTTCCACAGCTGCTGGGGCTCTTAGGGGGCTCTCAGGCCACAGGCGGGGGTGAGGCATCAGGAAACTGTGGAGTCATCATCCCTCCTCTTGCTATAACATTTCCCAGCCACGGGGGTGGCATTGCAGAGTCCTGAGAACACGAAGGGCATTGGAGGGACTGGCCTGGAGGGGTAGGGGTGGGAGCAGGCCTCAGAGGACAGGTCTTCTCTCTCCTCTCACATTTCCTGTCCTGGTCCGGCTGGCCCGCAGCACTTAGATCACTGCTGTCGTCAATGGGCAGACAAGCTATGGTTAGGGGGGCTCTTGGCCTAGGCAGCAGTGTCTGTCAGGTGTGGTGGACTTGGCAATGCTGTTGGCCTCCGTTCCCTAGGAACCTGGCTGAAATGAGAAAAGAGCAAAGGGAGGGGACCCAAACCCACTACCTCCTAATTCTCACAGCCTGCCCAGGTCTCTCAGCAATCCTCAATTAAGGGGTGGCTACTGCCTTTCTTGGTTGTTTTCCTGACTCCACTCTACTCTCACAAAGTCACAGAATTAAAAAAAATAATAATAATAATAATAATAATGCAGCCCCGCCACTCCCTCTTACTGTTCTGCAATGTCCCCTTGGAACTACAGGGCCCTCGGGCAGTTCTGACGTGGTCCTGCCTCTCTGAACGCTGTCCGCAGTCGGGGTGTGTTGGCCTGGGACCACTGCCCACTGTCAGCCACCTCATTTCCCCGCCTCAGACCTCAGAGTTGGTGCCCTTGTTCTGGAAACTTCCCTGTCTCTCTCTGGGCTCGGTCCTTCTCATCCTTCATCTGGGTCCAAGAAAATCCAAGGCCTCCTTGCGTTTTCTTGCCTGACATGGCCTCCCCGGGAAGCTCCGTCTGCATTCTGTGAATCTCTGTCCTTATCAGGAGCTGCGATGTTTACCTGCTCAGCGTCTGCTTCCCCAAGGGGCGGTCATAGCCTCAGTTTCTCACCCAACCCAGCACCGCAGTGCCTGGTGTGCAAAATGGGCATCTGAGCAGAAAGCCATGGACTTCTCTTTCTTACAACCTGCCCTGAATTTTGCCAGGAGGAAGGCTGAGCGTGTGTGTTAGTCTCTTGCTTAAAAGTTTGGTAGCCTTGATTTTTATAGGATGCATCTCAGTCAGGCCTTCAAGGGGCCCAGGGATTTGGCCGCGCCAGCCAATAGAGTGGCATCTTCATCGTCCCCCGAGGTGCCTCTCTCACGCCGGCTCTGTCCCTTGACAAGCTGGTCGCTTCCAAGCACTGCCCTCTGATTTATCTTCCTCTGAATTGTTTTCAGGATTTATATTGAGACGGTTAACTTTGGTCACTTCATCCTAATATCCTTTCCTGATCATTTTTTCTGAGTGTCTACATGTCTGTCTTGCCCCAATTTAAATCCCCAAAGGGCAAAGACTACGGATTGTGTAATTTTCTCAGGGCCCAGTAAGCACATAAATAAAACCCCATTAAAATCTTCTTAACTTGCACATAGATTTATGAAATCAAAAAAACGTAAACTATGTGATTCCTACCAGAAGTGTGAGAGCATATGACTGCATGAGGGCAGTGATTTTTTGAAACTGTGCCTGACGTTAATAAATAGTAGTTGAAGAATTAATATTTTAAGATGTGATAAGGAAAATATTCCATGACGCTTTTTTTTTATTCCATGACTTTCAGGTTTAAAAAAAAATCAACATGGAAGAAACATTCCTAATTACCCTAGTCAGTAGTTTGAAGTTATTTTGAGTGATACTGTAATGTATCAGCTGATTTCTATCATACTGAGTTCAACCAATAATTTAACAGTATTGATCTGCCATTACATCCAAGAGGTCGATAAAAAAGTATTTGGATTATGGAAACTTGCTTTCAGGTCAGACATCTCAGGCACCCAGTCCTTGGCAGAGTAGCGTGCCGTTCGCAGTCTAGGGGAGAGGGCAGCAGGATGTGTGAGGAGGACCCTGGTTTGTGACCAGGAGACAGGTCCCGGGCTGTTTTGTGATTAACCAGCTGTATGACTTGGTACCAGGAATGTAATGTCTCTGACACTCGCTTGTGTCATACACATGAGGGATTCGATCAGGTTTCCTCTAGTTTTAACCTTAGGGGGTTGTTTCCTGATCATGGAGGCGAATGTCACCCTGATGTAACAGAAAAAGACCTGGACTGGGATCTGGTAGCCTTGAGACCCTGGGGTGCCAGTAAGACACACCAGGGCCTGACGTTTAACCTAGGAGCTGAGAGGTGCATAAAACCCAGAGAAGAGAGGAAGCTTGCCCTTGCTAATCTCAGCATTGAGTTTCTAGGCCTATGATGACCGGGAACTTAAGTTTTTAGGTCCAGCCAGGGGGGCAGTCACCTTTATTTAAGTAAAGATTTGGCCTCCAGAGATTTCAGGGAGGTGATCTGTATGCGGAATGGCATGTCGCAGGAAATACGAGTATTTTACACTTAATTCTTAACCCCATGACAGGCTACACCCCAATGCCATCATTAATTGTACAGTTTTGATGTAGTTACTTGCCCAAGACATTCGTCCCATGTGACCTTTCTGGAGCTCGTTTCCTCAAGAACAGTGGTTCTCAACCTTCTGGCCCTTTAAATGCAGTTCCTCGCGTTGTGACCCAACCATAAAATTATTTTCGTTGCTACTTCATAACTGTAATGTTGCTACTGTTATGAATCGTAATGTAAATATCTGATATGCAGGATGGTCTTAGGCGACCCCTGTGAAAGGGTCGTTTGACCATCAAAGGGGTCTCGAGCCACAGGTTGAGAACCGCTGCTCTGCCAGGCTGTGATTTAATTCTGCATCCCTGAAATAATAGGCAGCAGACACATGTTGACTGCCGTCTTTGGTGTGCTAAGTGGATACTCTTTGTTGGTGGAAAGGTCTGAGGAAGCATGAGAGGCCACAACTGCTACCATCCCCACAGACACATGAACACTGCTGGGCAGATGAGTTCTGTACCTCTCAGACCAGGGCTTTATCAATGCCAACCAGTTCAAAGAGAAGCCTGTGCGTCCAGGGTACTTGCTTACGTGGCATTGGTAGAAAAGACTGGCACATAAGATGCCCAAGGACTTTGCAGGTTTGCTTGGCCCCATGAATCCCCTTTCCAACCACAACTGAAACTTTCCCTCATTTAATTATCTGTCGTTTCCTCTGAGTGAATGATTCCGACTTTTATCTCAGTTCCTTCCTTTCTCTGGTGAGATGAACGAATGTCACAACACTGCAGCCTTTCCCTCTTAGTTTTGTTTGCATAGCCATGCTTGAGGCATGATTTTGTTAACCATGCTCACCTAATTTAGAACAGATTTCTATTAGTAATTTATTTACAAATATCAATGTCCTTCATCATAACCATGACATATATTCTCAAACATGCTATGATCATATAATTATACAGTTTTCCATTACAAATTTCTAACAAATTTAAAACAATAAGTAATTATACCACTTTATAAGCATTTACTTCTCATCAAGACTAGTCTATAGTCAAGACTCTTGGTCACAAGTGACAGAAAGCCAACTCAAACTTAAACAGAAAAAAAAAGGGGAGGGGTGGCCTAGCCAGTTCGGCTCAGTAGACAGCATTGGTCTGTGAACTGAGGGGTTCTGTGGACTGAGGGGCCCCGGGTTCAATTCCAGTCAAGGGCACATGCCCAAGTTGTGGGCTCAGTCCCCAGTAGGGGACATGCAGGGTGCAGGAGGCAGCTGATCAATGATTCTCTCTCATCATTGATGTTTCTATCTCCTTCTCCCTCTCCCTTCCTCTCTGAAATCAATAAACATATAATCCTATATAATAAAAGGGTAATATGCAAATTGACCCTAACAGCAGAAGCACTGGGAATGACTGGTCACTATGACACACACTGACCCACCAGGGGGCAGATGCTCAATGCAGGAGCTGCCCCTAGTAGTCAGTGTACTCCCACAGGGGGAGCTCTGCTCAGCCACAAACAGGCTGAGGGCTGCCAGTACAGCGGTGGTGGTGGGAGCCTCTCCTGCCTCCTCAGCAGAGCTAAGGATGTCCAACTGCAGCTTAGGCCTGCTCCCCACTGGCAAGTGGACATCACCCAAGGGCTCCCGGGCTGCCAGAGGGATGTCTGACTGCCAGCTTAGGTCCGATCTTCTGGGGAGCGGGCCTAAGCCCGCATGTGGACATCTCTCGGGTCCCAGATTGTGAGAGGGCACAGGCAGGGCTAAGGGACCCCCTCCCCTCCCCACATGCACAAATTTTTGTGCACCAAGCCTCTGGTAAGAGCATAATATGCTAACTAGACCGGACGTCCTTTCAGACATCCTTCTGGACAACCTTCCAGATGAAGCCGGGCTGCAAGAAAAGCCCAAGTCTCTGGTGCCTGCTGGCAGGTGGAGGGAAGTCTGGGTCCCAGATGTCAGAGGGAAACCGGTGCCGACAGCCAGAATAAGGAAAAGCCTACTCTTGCACGAACTTCACGCATCGGGCCTCTAGTAAACATATAAAAAAGGGGGGATTTATTAGGTCAGATAATCAGAAGTGTTGGGATGTAGTGGTTTGAAGCTTGACTATATCCAGGGGCTCACATTATCAGATCACTTGCTGATTTCTCAGCTTTGCTTTTGCTCTGTGTTGGCCTCATTTTCAAGTAGATTCTCCCTACATGGTGGCAAATGTGTCTTACATCATCCTTATATTTAGCTTGTAAGCTCAAAAGAGATGCTTCTTCTTTGGTAGTTGCAGCAAAAGTTTTGGGAAGAGGTCCAAATTTGGATCACATGCTTAATCCTGAACAAGCCACTGTCATCTTGTTGATAAGGTACCTCATGGGTTGGGCCAGGGGCATATGTCCACTCCAGAGCTGGGGCAGGCATCAGCCCCTCCAAAAGTACAAGGACTATGAATGGGAACGGGGTTGTTCCCTGGGTATTGGGGCAAAGTGGTTACAACCATAGTGAATGAAACTGATGCCTGTCCCCTCAGCAATGAGCGGTGCCCTTGGAGCAGCCGCATTGCTGTAGGTTCTGGTGGCTTTGATGTTTGCTGAGGAAGGCAGAGGGGCTCACGGTTAAGGCATGGATGCTTATCATCAGGTGGTCCCTCATGAATCTCCTAACCAGTTCTCTCAGGCACCGATTTTGTTCTAGTTCCTAAAGTGTTTTGCTGATATGCAACATATTACTTAACAAAATAATCCCTTTGCAACTGGGATTTGGTGCATTTTCTTGTAAATGTTTAAGAACAAGTTTTGGTGCCTAAAAACTGCCCAATGAAGTGGGGAAAGCTCGGGTCTCAAGTCAGAGACCCAGGGTTCATGTTTAGGTCTCCGTTTTCATAATTTGGCAACTGGGGCTTAGCGATTTCATCTCACTTTCCTGATTGATAAAACTGGGGTCTTCCCATCAGTTTCTTCTACCTTAGGGGATTTTGAGGGGATCAAATGAGACTACACGTGGGAGAGTGCTTTCATTAAGTGCAGATAGTTACATGAATAAAGGTTGTGTGTTCAAAATTTTAAGCAAATGTATAAATGATATGCTCTTAAATATTTGCTTGAGTGAGTGTTTTAAAGATTTTTTTCCACTTTATAAAGCTCATGTTTGTGTACAGCCAAGATATCTAACTCTGCTGCCCACATAAGTTACCACAGCATTATTCTGTGCATGGCACAGAGTGGCCCCAAAGCGAAAGGGAGCCCCCATTGAGGATTGGGATCCTCAGGGATTTCTATCTAGAGATCCAGTGGGTAAAGGCAGGGCTTGATTCTAGGTATCCAACAAGAGGCCAGGAAGTTACTATACACACCTCTGGCCTTTGACCCCTTTCCTCACTGCTGGGGTAGCGCTAAAGTGATGACACTATTTCTAAAAGAGAGATAGATGTATAGCCCTGTAACTTCAGCCAATTTCTCCATTTTAAGTGACTCTTTTTAAAAGCTGTCTTATAGAAGCAAGGGAAGCTGTGGGATGAACAGTTCATCTCAGCAAGAAACTCTAAATGAGCCCACATTCCCCGGTCGGACTTGGGGTGGGGGAGGCGAGCTTCCATGGGCTAGGGGGTCCTGGGCACAGATCTAAGGCCTGTGCGAGGGCAGGCAGGGATAGTATCCCTGGAAGTGCCCTAAAAAGGAAGCTTTAAAAATCTTACCTTTCCTCCTTCAGCTTGCAATTATCTTAAAGGAATGTTGGGGTTATAAAGCACCTACATTTTGACGCTGTAATTCAGAAATAAAACATCTACCCCTTTGCTCCCCATTATTCTGAAAAACAAAGGGAGAAACTCTTAACTTTCTAAGGAAAACACTAATTTAAACACTGGCGTGAATGCCAATAAGATCAATAGCCAATTTCAGGAAAATCAATTTTCCTTTAAAGAGTGGCTCAGAGAAGATACTGCTGATTTGACCGTTTATTTCTATGTAAATGGACTCTCACCATTTTCACCCTAAGAAAGTTACTATTCCCCCTGGGGTGGGGAAGGGCGACCACCTAACCCATATGAAGCAAAGTGCCTGTGCAGGCCTCAAGCCCTGAGCCACAGATCATAAACTGACACCTCATCAGTTCCATCCAACCAGCAGAGACAGATTATTGGTTCACAGAGTATTTTAAGGAAGTCTGCATTGGTTACGGACTTTTAAACACTGAGCCATTTCATACAAAAATTTGTGTTTCTGGTTTCCCTAAAAATCTAATCTAATAAAAGAGTAATATGCAAATTTGGTGTCACTCCGTGACAAAGAAGGCCGCGGCTGGGACAAGACGCTTGCATCGTCATCATGGTGACAACGCAGGCGGTCTGCCCCAGCCCACTGGAAGAAGGCCTCTGGGCCTTTTTGGTTGCTGCTGCCGCTGGGGTGCCGGGCCCTTTGCAGGCCGGGTCTCCACGCTTTGTACTCTGCGCTGGTTTCCGAGGCCCAGGGACCCGGCCTGCAAGGCATCCAGCACCCCAGCAGCTTCGAGCCCCACCTCGGCACTGGGGCCACTGGAGCCCGATGAGCGGGTGCTCCGAGCCCTGTGGCTGTGGGGGTGCTGGGGCCACTGGGGTCCAAGGAGCAGAGACACAGCCCGCAGGGGGGCCAGTACCCAGCAGCCCCAAGCCCCGCCTCAGCGCTGGGGTGGAGGAGCAGAAACACAAACCTTCAAGTGGGCCTAGCACCCAGCAACTCCAAGCCCCAGAGCTGTGGAGGTGCTGGGGCCACTGGGGCTACAGCAGAGACACAAATCTGCAGGAAACCTGTGGAAAGGGAGATAAACAATCATAACTTTATCTCCCTTTCCACAAGATGAGAAAACTGACCCTGGCTTATTTAGTGATATGGTCTACACCTTTCTACAAGCACAGCGTACATTATGACCACTCCCAGGAAGGTCTGGTCAGAATACTGTCTCCAGGGAATAACACTACTGTGGCAAATCATCTAAGAAAGGAAACAAGCTTTTGTTGGGTTTATTCTGAAGGTCAGAGAACATGCCACCCCAACATATGTTGTGTTGTTATATTGATGATCTTGAGCTGCAGATGCTTGAAAAACAGCAAATGCAAGGAGAGGCTTTCACTAAAGTCTCCTGATCTGCCTAAAATTGGACCCCCGCAAAATGTTCCCTTGATGGGACAAGTGTCATCAACCAGTGAAGACTGCCTCCTGTCACAGGAGACTACAAGTTGACATCACACCCAAACTTTGTTACAAACTATCTCCCCCACCCCCATTCATCTTTCCTAAAACTCATGTACTCTCCTCTAAGAGGCCTATATATCCTGTCCCCTTTCCCTAGGAAGAAGGTATTTAAATCTGGATTCTAAGCCACCTTGGGGAGTTACTCATTTTTCCCCTGGGGTCTCCCACATATACACGAGATACACATATTAATGAACTTTTGTTTTTCTCTTGGTAATCTGTCTTTCATTACAAGGGCCTCTGCTAAGAACTC
Organism: Murina feae; assembly: GCA_004026665.1. Taxonomy (NCBI): domain Eukaryota; kingdom Metazoa; phylum Chordata; class Mammalia; order Chiroptera; family Vespertilionidae; genus Murina; species Murina feae. The sequence continues at coordinate 13,342 of PVJC01042846.1, forward strand.
AGAAGGGTAGAGGAACACTATTTTTCCTCCTCCATAATTCTATCTCAGGAAATCAAGTCCCAAGCTGAACAGTGAGTTTGGCTCAAGTGCCAAGCAGTCCCGGCTGAGGAGAGGGAAGCTTCTAGGGGGAAATCAATTATATTGGCATCAAAGTAGGACAGAGGGCACACACATGGTTGCTGGTGGGAGTTTAAAGTGGTTCAACATTTTTGGAGGAGGATTTGGCAAAATTGGTAGAAATATTCAAGGTAAATCCAAGAGTCTTCTTCTAGGATTCTCATCTGCTGAGATAAAGCACCAGGGTATAAGCCCTGGTCAGAATCCAGGATGCTACTACAGGCTCCTCTTCAACAATAGGAAAACCTGATAATAACCTGCATTTTTAACACAAGGTGTCATCTATAATAATAAAAAGGTAATATGATAATTAGACTGAACATCTTCCACACAACCTCCTGGACATCCTTCTGGACAAATCCATGGTGGGAGGGCTGAGGCAGAGGCAGTTACAGGTGATCAAGCAGGCAGAGGAAAGCAGTTAGGAGGATCAGTCTGTCAGGGGAGAGCAGTTAGGGGGATCAGGCCAGCAGGCAGGTGAGCAGTTAGGAGCCAGCAACCCTGAGGGTTCCCAGAGTAGAGAGGGTGCAGACCAGGCTGAGGGACTCCCCCACTCCTGTGCACGAATTTCGTGCACTGGGCCCCTAGTAATCTACTCTATAAAAGCGAAATATTAAAATTAACCGTTTCTCTGAGACAGGGTAAGCCACGCCCACCAGCCAATCAGAGCGGCTATATGCAAATTAGCCCAGCCAACATGGCGGCCACCACTCACGGACCTGAGTAAACAGCCCTTTCCATTGCGGCAGGAGCGAAAGTGAAGCTGCGCCCCTCAGCTCAGCTCCGATTAAATTGCCTCTAGCAAAACACAGCTTTGAAACATTTGAAACAATGTAACAATCATAGAATCCTCCGGAGCTGAAGGAAAGAGCAGCTCCGGCCTAACCAGTAAAAGTAACAATTGTTTCAATATAGACGCTGCCAGGTGAAGCAGAGGAGGCTTCCTTAGTTAGAAGGCCGTCTTAAAGGAACAGTGTATCAATTATAGAAGATAACCCCAGGCCTTCAAGGAACAGCATCAATTATAGGAGAAAAAACTCCAGAAACCTGTGTCCAGCCGGCCTTGCTGGGACGTTGGGTCAATGGGAGCTGTGGGCAGCCTCAAAGCCCCTCACCCAGGCTGGTCAGGCACGCCAGCAGGTGGACATCCCCCGAGGGGTCCCAGACTGCGAGAGGGCACAGGCCGGGCTGAGGGACCTCCCGAGTGCACAGAGCGGCTGCAGGGCGGGACAGCGCAGGACCCAGGACCCGTGATGGGAAAGAGGTGGCAGGGTTGGAGGGCACCGGGAAGCGGGTAAGAGG
>PVJC01042848.1:0-14742 GCA_004026665.1 Murina feae
AGCTGCTCTGATTGGCTGGTGGGCGTGGCTGTGAGCAGAGGCTCAGCCAGCCTAGGCAGGCAGTTGCAACAGAAGCCTTTGGTTTGCTCTAGCTCCATGGCTGTTGGCCTCCATCTTGGCTGGGTTAATTTGCATACAGCTGCTCTGATTGACTGGTGGTAACGGTCAATTTGCATGTTTCTCTTTTATTATATTAGATATTATCAATTCCTGAATAATGTGTGTTTTTAAATCAGGAATAGAAGGTTGTTTTCATCATTTGAGAATATCTAAAACTATGGAATATTGTTTTAAAAGAAACAGCCAAACATTCTAATTAAACTCACAGAGAATACAAGGGCTTTTGCTTTTACCGCTGTTGCCTAAAATTGTTCTGGAAGGTCTTGACCAGGGTTTTGCAACTCAGCTCTCAACTGTCATTGTGCACATGGTAATCTGGAGAGCTTTTACAAATGTCAGTGCTTGGGTCCCAAATATCAGTGCTTGGGTCTAAACACAGAAATTCTGATTAAATTGGTCTTGAGAACCAGGATTGGTAAGCAAGCTCCCAAGGTGTGAAATGAAGAGGAAACCAAACAGATAAACATTATAGAATCCCGCCCTCCCCAACATTTTGTGTAAGATAATATCTTAGCCACAATGTCATGGAAATACCTTTAATTTGTGTAGTATAAGTCAATTTTAAAATATTTCAATCAGCATTATCACATTTTATTCCAACCACAATCTTAAGAAATTTTAAAAAATTATGTCCTAGTTTTTTTAAAAAATTGATTTTTAGACAGAGAGTAAGGGAAAGGAAGAGAGAGAAACATCTATGTGAGAGCTTAACATCATTTGGTTGCCTCCCGCCTGTCCCCCACCAGGAATCGCGGCCCTTACCAGGGAATTGAACTATCAATCTTTCAGTACATGGAATGATGTCCAACCAACTAAGCAGCACCAGCCAGGGAGAATTATGTCCTCATTTTATACATGTTGGGGCAACTGTCACCTCTTCACCAAACCTATTACAAGTGATCTTGTACTACTGTTAATGGATGTAAGGCTCAGCTGAGAGGATGAAAAAAATATAAAGTAGTTATGGTATTCTCTAATGTGGAAGCACAGTAACCAAAATAAAGATTAAAACAAAACATGACAATAATTAGTTATAATTAGCTGTAAAAAATTAGAAATGACAGGTTGCACAGATAATTTGAAGGATAGAGTTTCGTTATTTGTCCATATTATACATTTAAATTTCATATAATCATAACTAATTACCCAAAAACCAGAGATATTGCCAAAACATTAGGTTCAAACGAATGATAAGTCTTCATGAAAGAAGAAGGTAACAGGGCTGCAGAACTGAGAAATATAAAGAATTTAAGAAAAAGGAAAACGAAGAGGTACTATACACATCAACATGAGCTCCCTGCAAGAACTGTGAAGTTCACAGTGGCTATAACGGAAGGAAAATGTCAGAGTAAATGGATGTTAAAGAAGCTTGGCAATTTCAATTCACTAAGATTTTGCAATCCAAACACCAGAATGTTGCCTTTATTTAAAAAAAAAATCAGCACTGGATTCTCTAAATTTTAAGGAGAAATAATCTTGTCTGTATGTGAGAAAGAATAAGTTTATGAAGAAATCACTAGCCTTGATCCCAGGCCCTTTGAGGCTCATATAACAACTTGTCATGAAGAGCATTGGACTACTAAAAATTCACTTCTCTTTGATTCCAGGAGAGTGTAAGTCCGTTGCAACCTGTAGGCATATTAAGCTATTTAAAGGAATCAGAGGAGTTGTGGAATTGGTGTTTTACAGGCTTCAGAAGTTTTAAGTGGCATTGATAATGAGAAGAAGGAACTGGAGTCTGTGTAAGTTAAAACTTTAAGATATGGCATAGAACAAGAGACCAGGAGAAATTATTTCAGAAATGTGCAAACAATAATGCCCCTCGTTGGTACTGAACAGGATTTATTGTTTGAATAAGGATGCTTCCATTTCTAATTCAGTGGATGCCAGCAATGAAGAGAATCAAGGGGATTCAAGCAGAGGCAGTGAAATATGAAGTTTTGGGAATCATGATTTGCATAGCTATGGAGACGGTGATTTCTAGGTTCTGAGGTTAAAGATTGCTGTAAGACCTTTATGATAGGTACATTCTTATATTTTTGCTTCTTTTTCTACACAGTGATATTTTATTGAAACTGAAGTATATATTAGAATTCATTCTTTTTGTGGTTGGCTGTCTATTAATATGAAAAGAAATATGAAATATTTGTCTTTAGTGCATTATACAGCATGAATTAGACATCCTTCAAATTTATTATTTCATATATGCTTTGTACCATTTAAACCAAACAATTGGCTTATATGCATGTGCAATGGCTATGTATATAGAAATTATTTCAATTTGTGACTTGTTTCTTATGAAAATGTGTTATGCTATTTTTTGTAACAGGATCTTGAGTGTATTATGAATTAGAGACTTGGTGCCCTGATTCATACATGGTGGGGTCCCTCAGTCTGGCCTGCACCCTCTTGCAATCCAGGACCCCTCAAGGGATGTTGGACTACCGGTATGTGTGTGTGTGTGTGTGTGTGTGTGTGTGTGTATTTACAAGAAAATTCTGTTTTGCTTTTATACTATGTGTTGATATTTACTGACATCCATGTATTTGTCTTTATATAGAGTTGATTCTCATTTTTTACAGTTTTATCTATATACAGTATATATAAAATGCCCTAGCCTGCTTGGTTCAGTGGATAGAGCATCAGCCTGTGAACTGAAAGGACCCAGGTTTGATTCCGATCAAGGGCAGATGCCTGGGTTGTCAGCTCGATCCCCAGTGGGGGACTTGCAGGAGGCAGCCATTCAATAATTATCTCTCATCATGGATGTTTCTATCTCTCCCTCCCTCTTCCTTCCTTTCTGAAATCAATAAAGTATATATATATATTTATTAATGTTTTTTTAATCTTTAATTTCTGTATTGGTTAACGTATTATAAATGTGTCCTCATCCCCCATTAACCCCAAACCACCCCCCCCCTCATGCTCTTATCCCATTGTTGCCTGTGTCCATTGTTTTGGATTATATGTATGCATACAAGTCAAGCCTAAGTGACCAAATGACCAAACCACTGAACAACTGATTGACTGGTGGCTATGACATGCACTGTTCACCAGGGGGCAGACGCTCAACGTAGGAGCTTCCCCCTGGCGGTCAGCGTGCTCCCACAGTGGGAGCACTGCTCAGCCAGAAGCCGGGCTCACTGCTGGTGAGCGCAGCTGGGGCCTCTCCCGCCTCTGTGGCAGCACTACCCAGCAGCGACACCAGCAGGCGCAGAGGGGCTGGGATGAGCGGGAGCAGTGCCCAGTCTGGCTCGGGCTCCTCCCTGGCTGCCTGCAGCTTTCTGCGCAGCTACATCCCCCAGGAGTCCCAGATTGTGAGAGGGCACAGGCTGAGGGACCCCACTGGTGCATGAATCTGTGCATTGGGCCTCTAGTGTTCTATAAAGTCAGCTCAGATACTTAATAAGTAAGTACTCAATTGTGGTTTATAAGGGAATATAGGTTTAGATGCCTGTGAACCTCTTGCCACATTTTCATCAACTGATTAATACACAACTTTGCTTTTGTTTTATGTGTTTCAGTGTAAGGACACCTTATTTAATTTACATATTTCCAGTTTCACTGAAAATAATTGACAAATAACAATATCTAAATTTAAGATATACAAAGTGATGATTTGATATATGTATAAATTGTAAAATAATTACCACAATAAGTTTAGTTAACACATGTTCACATAGATACTTTTTTTGTGTGTTGGTGACAACATTTAAGAAATATTCTTAGCAAACTTAAGTATACAGTACAGTATCGTTAAATATAGTCACCACACTGTACATTATCAGATTCCCAGCCCTTAGTCATCTTATAACTCAAAGTTTGTACCTTTTGACTAACATCCTCTCATTCTTCCACCACCCAGCCCCTGGTAACCATCAATCTCCTCTGTTTCTATGAGCTCATCTTCTCTGGATTGCACATGAGATCAGAGAGTATTGGCCTTTATCTGTCTGATGAATTTCACATAGCATAATGCCTTCTAGGTTCATTCATGTTGTTGCCAAATTGTAGAACTCTCTCCTTTTTTTTATGTCTGAATGATATTATACTGTATATATATACCACATCTTCATTTATCCATCTATTGCTGGACACTTAGGTTGTTTCCATGTCTTAGCTATTGTGAATAATGCTATGATGAGCATGAGGGTGCAGCCCTCTTAGAGAGAGTGATTTTACTTCCTTTAGAAATGTAACCAGAAGTTGCTGGATTGCTTGATCATATATGAGTTCTATTTTTTATTTTTTTATGAACCTCATACTGTTTTCTATATGGCTTACCAAATTTATGGCCCTGCCAACAGTGCACAAAGGTTCCATTTCCCCCACATCTTCTCTATACAATGTTGATTCCCTTTTTTTGTCTACTCCCCTGGTAGGCTGTCAATTTTTCTTTCCTATTAGTTGTTTGTAGTTGCTTCATGTTTGGTTATTTCTGTTTCCTTCTTTGGCTGCTCAGGTGGTCCTTGTGAGGATTTCCATGGTGTATCTTCTGGGTCTAGTATCAATGTCTTTAATAACTTTAAGTGATGTGACCTTTGGTACCTACCTAAAGCTCTACATACTGGAATTAAGAAAATGAATCACAAACAAGAGATAAGTTTGTAATGGGCAAAGGACCCAAATAGACACTTCTCCAAAGAAGACATACAGATGGCCAAGAGACATATGAAAAAATGCTCAAAGTCACTAATCATCTGAGAGATGCAAATTAAAATGACAATGAGGTATCACCTCACATGTGCTAGAGAGGCTACCATCAGCACATCAGTAAATGATAAGTGCTGGCGAGTATGTGGAGAAAAGAGAACCCTAGTACAATGCTGGTGGGGATGCAGAGTGGAGCAGCCACTGTGAAAAACAATATGGAGTTTTCTCAAAAAATAAAAAATGGAACTGCCATTTGACCTAGTGATCCCACGTCTAGGAATATATCATAAGAAACCAGAAGCACCTATTAGAAAGAATGTATGTACCCCTGCCCTGGCTGATTTGGCTCAGTGTATAGAGCGAAGGGGCCCAGGTTCGATTCCAGTGAAGGGCTCATATGTTGGTGCAGGCTAGACCCCTAGTTCCAGTCTGGGCATATGCAGGAGGCAACCAATCCTTGTGTCTCTCTCACATCAATGCTTTCCTTTCTCTCTCTCTCTCTTCCTTTCTTCCACTCTCTAAAAACCAGTGGGAAAAAGTGAGGATTAACAACAAACAAACGAGACAAAAATTCTTTAAAAATCTAATTTTATTCCACTGCGTAAAAATGTAATTATGGTGCATTGAGTGAAAGTGAGCTAGAGTCCATATTATTGTAATTTCCTTTTTATAATATCCTGGAAAAATGTCATCAACTCTCTCCTTGACCATCAACTAAAAAAGGGAAAACCAGCCTGCCAAGTAAGCCCACTCCATCATTGGACAATTCTAAATGGTAGGAATTTCTTAGGTTCTTCCATATTTTAGTCTCCATTTTGATTTTGGGAGGCAACAGGAGCAAATAAACTTCTGTTTTATATCCTTACTTGTTTGAAATAATTATTGTATCTCCCAGTGAACTTTTGCCTAACAGATTTCCCATTTCTTTCCATTATTTCTCTTAACCAAAGATTACCAAACCCCTCACCATCCTGATAGAATTTCTCAGAACACTTTCTATTTTGTGCCTTATAATATGAAGCTAAGGATTGGAAATAATGCTGTACGATGATAATCAGTTCAACAGAGTGAGAGTCCTATCAATCTACCGTGATTTGGACACTACAATTCTACTCACATTGTTTGAAGTTAAAGTAACATTATATTAGCCATTACACTAATGGTTCATATAAGGTCAATAAGAGTTAGCTGAAGTACCAGAAAGTCAGATCTTTACCTCTTTCCCTATCTTGATTTATACCCATTAGGATGGCTACTATCAAGGGAAGGTACGGGAGGGTTGGGGAGGGGGCAGGTAAGAGATCAACCGAAGGCTTGTGTGCATGCATTTATTTTATTTTTTATTTTTTATTTTTTTTATTGCTTAAAGTATTACAATAAATGATAGATAAGTATTACAACAAATAATAGATAGATCACCATTTTTCTCCTTGCCCTTCCCCCCCCCTCCTCCCTAAACTCCCAGTAAGCACAACCAACAGACGCAAGATACTGGGGGCGAGGAGATGAGGGAAAGTGCTGGGGGGTAGGGGAAGCCAGGGGGAGGGCTGTGGGGGGGGGGAAAGGAGACATATGTACTACTATTTGTGAAACCTTCTAATCTAATAAAAGAGTAATATGCAAATTGACCCTCACTCCATTACACTTAAGCCATGCCCACCAGCTAAGCCACACCCACCAGCCAATCAGAGCGACTATATGCAAATAAACCCAGCCAAGATGGAGGCCAGCATCCATGGTGCTAGAGCAAACAGGAGGCTTCTGTTGGACCAGCAATGGAGGAAACTGCCTGCCTAGGCTGGCTGTGGCCTCCACTCATGGCAGCAAAGTTTCCAGTATAGAAGCCACTGAGCTGAAGCAAACGGGAGGCTTCATTTCAGCAGCGATGGAGGAAACTGCCTGCATAGGCTGACTGTAGCCTCCGCTCGAGGCAACAATGTTTCAATTATAGAAGACAAATAAACCCCAGAAACCTGATTCCAACCAGCCTCTCTGGGATGTTAGATCAATGGGAGCTGTGGCCAGTCTGCAAACAGCAATCGGCGCCTCATCCAGGCTGGCTAGGCACCCCAGCAGGGACCCCTACCCTGAAGGAGCTGGGGCCAGTCTACAAATAGCCATCAGCCCCTCACCCTGGCTGGCCAGGCACCCCATTGGGAACCCCACCCTGATTTGGGACACCCTTCAGGGAAAACCAGCTGGCCCCCACCCATGCACCAGGCCTCTATCCTATATAATCCTATATAATAAAAGGGTAATATGCAAATTGACCCTAACAGCAGAACAACTGGTCACTATGACACACACTGACCACCAGTGGGCAGATGGTCAATGCAGGAGCTGCCCGTGGTGGTCAAGGCACTCCCACAGGGGGAGCTCTGCTCAGCCACAAGCCAGAAGGCTGCCAGTACAGCAGTAGTTGTGGTAGCCTCTCCTACCTCCTCAGCAGTGCGAAGGATGTCCGGCTGCAGCTTAGGTCTGCTCCCCACTGGCAAGTAGACATCCCCCGAGGGCTTCTGGGCTGCCAGAGGGATGTCTGACTGCCATCTTAGGCCCAATTGCCTGGGGAGTGGGCCTAAGCCAGTAGGTGGACATCCCTCAAGTGGTCCCAGACTGTGAGAGGGCACAGGCTGGGCAGAGGGAACCCCCGCCTCTGAGTGCACAAATTTTTGTGCACCAGGCCTCTAGTAAACAATAAAATAAAATAAAATTTAAAAAAGAGAATAGAAAATAACAAGAGTTGGTGAGGATACAGAGAAATTTGCACCCTTATGTACTGTTGCTGGTAATGCAAAATGGTATAGCAATTATGGAGAACAGTATAGAGGTCCTCAAAAAATTACAAATAGAACTACCATATGATCCACCAATCACACTTCTGGGTTCATATCCCAAACAATTCAAAGCAGGATCTCAAAGAGATATTTGCACCCCCATGTTCATTGCAGCATTATTCACAATAGCCTAGGAGTAGAAGCAGCCCAAATGTCAAGTCACAGATTCAGTAAATGGACAGAAATGTGGTATATACATAAAGTGAAATATTATTTAGCTGTAAAAAGGAAACATCTGACACATGCTACAACATGGATAAGAAATGGGAAACTAATTTTGAACTCATCTTTAAATTGTTGGAGAACAATGATATTTTAAAAAACTTAAAACCTTTTAAGCCTAATATCGAGACAAAAGAATTACATACTATAAAGTAATGAGTGACTTGCTTGAAGGAAGAAAATGTAGTTCTATATAAAAAGGAAATAATACATTAAGAAAACATTTGCTTGGTCATACCATTAACTTGTTCCTACATAATTATTAAGAGTGTGTCTAAGATCCTGGGTTTAAAATCACCTCTATGGTATTCTTTCTCTTCAATCTTAACATTTTAGATCCTTTAAAAAATAGTCACAAAATTGTAACTTTCTATTTTGATGTACTTATAGGGTCAGTTTTCTTGTCATCAATGTCATGTCAGCAATAACTGTCTACTTAGTGATGGGATAGGGAGAGTCAGATTCAAAGATTTAACCAATCTTAAGTCTTCTTTAAAAGTGTTTTCCCCAAGCCTGAAGATTTATATGCTGAAAATGAAACTAAGGGTTCTAAGGTGTTTGAGTTTTGCAGATGTTTTTCCTGATGAATTCACTTAGGAACCATAGATCGCCATGATAACTTTATGCATAACACCTTTCTAAATCAAGTCCCTTGAGATCTATAAACCAAAGTGTTGCTATAATCAGAGTGAGATCTCTCTTACATAGGGAATCATTAAAGTGGTTGAAATTAAGTATGACTCTCTAGCTCCTAAAGTTTAACATCAAGGAAGATAGAATAATTACAATATTTTTCATTAAGCAATATAGCCATGGACTCTTTCTTATATGAAAGGTTCATATCAGTTCAAGAATTTAATATTTAAAGTGCATAATTGGTTTTTAGGTTTTAAAGAGAACGTGAAATGTATTATGCATGTGATACAGGCATTGTGATTAAAAAATGTGAGAAGGAAAACTGAAATTGTACAGAGTTTAAAAAATCAATTTTAGCTCTACTGGTTTGGCTCAGTGGATAGAGCGTCAGTCTGCAGACTGAAAGGTCTCAGGTTTGATTCCGGTCAAGGGCATGTACCTTGGTTGTGGGCACATCCCCAGTAGGTGGTGTGCAGGAGGCAGCTGTTTGATGTTTCTCTCTCATCGATGTTTCTAACTCTCCCTCTCCCTTCCTCTCTGTAAAAAATCAATAAAATTTATTTAAAATTTTTTTTAGAAGTCAAAGAGAAGGCAGAGAATGTAACAGAGGGCCTTCTTTGTCGTCTACTCTATTTGCCAAACCACTGGCTCATATACAATGAGAAAAATTGGCAAGTCAAGAGAAATCAAATATTAAAAACTTCCTTGATAATTTCAATACTAGTTCATTAACTTCAAACTGTTCAATATATTGGGAAGACCACTTGAATAAGCTTTTAATATATATATATATATTTTTCAGATATATATATATATATATTTATATTGTTATATTATATATATATATATATATATATATATATATATATATATATATACACACATATATATTTCAGAGAAGAGAGAAGGAAAGAAAGATAAAAACATCAGTGATGAGAGAGAATCATTGATCAGTTACCCGCTAATGGGGATCAAGCCTACAACCTGGATATATGCCCTTGACTGGAATCAAACCTGGCAATCCACTGAGCAAAACTGGCTAGGGCTTGAATTAACTTTTTCAAGGTTATAGTGATGGTGATGTTCAACACCCTCAACATTTGTTGTGAATCCCTGCTAATAAAAACGACTTGAAAGTTACTTATAAATATAAATACTACATAAAATTATTTTGAGTCAGCCCATCAGAAAAGTCTAATATTAAATGTGTGCTCTATTCTCAATACTTCAATGGATACAACTGGCTGATTTCTGGTGGGATAGGGAAATGGGCCAATTGGGTCTCAAGCACTCTGTTTTATCCAGACTGTTATTTTCCAGTCCTCAGTGGTATCTTTATACAACTCCTAGCCCTCTGAAATTCTTTCTGCTAAATCAAAACATGCTTTTATGTAACTCACAAACTTAGGTGGCCTCTGATTTTAATTGGAAAGAAAAACGTAAGTTAAACAAACAAAATTAAAACCAATGGGTAAGTCAGGATTCAGAGCAGTCTTTTGTACTTTGGAAAATAATTCCATTAAGTCTAATCTATTTTTTAGAAAGATCAAAATATCCAGAAAAGACGTCATAATGTAACACTGCCCCAGAAGGTACAGCATTTAAGCACTAAGGGGATGGCATGTAGCCTATACATATTCTTTTACTTTATTATCCTAAGTACACTTGATTTCATAAAGAGCTCATAAAGAAATATATTATAATTTTATTTTTCAATTTTGGAAGATATGTTTCCCACCCACTTTGCTAAGTGGTTAGTTGTTTTCAGCATCAAACATGGAACCAGTGGCCAAATGGTAATAATTGTTGCATCCCATTTTCAACAAGGAATTTTTTTTATAAACATACATTTGTAATTACTTCACATCTAATTAGCCAAGACAAAGTAATGGGCCAACATGATCTTCTATATGACTGAGTGCAGTCAGCTGTAGTAAAGTGCATTAGAATCAATGTCATCACAATTTGTATAGAAGTTATATTAATTACGAAAATTTGATCTGTCTAAGTTTTTTTATACTAAATTTACCACATGGAAATAAGGCCTTATGAAAATTTATTAACAAAAAAAAGTCAAGAGGAAATAATTCCTTTATTTATGCTTGACAGAATGAGTGACATTCAACAATCCTGGGCCATGAGTGTGATCTATTACAAATCACTATCTTCAATAAACATTCATATGGGCCCTATAAAATAAATATGGGTTACAATATTAAAAATTTTTCCTTTTTTTATAGAAGTAGAGAGTAGAATGCTGATTTTCAGGTCTAAAGGGTAGAGAAATGGGAAGATGTTATATGAGGCAGAGTTATATGAGTAAGTTTTGAGAATATAATGTACAGACAGCATAGAGACTATCAATATAATAAAAGCCTAAGCCACCATTATGGTGAAATGACCAGAATGACCAGACACTATGATGCACACTGACCACCAGGGGGCAGACGCTTAATGTAGGAGCTGCTCCCTAGTGGTCAGCGCACTCCTATAGGGGGAGTGCTACTCAGCTAGAAGACCTGAGCTGGGCTCACAGCTGGCGAGTGCAGTGGCGATGGGGGGAGACTCTCCTGCCTCTGCGGCAGTGCTAAGGAGCAGCAAGATGAGTCGTAAGGAGCAGCCAGCAGGTGGGTGGTAAGGAGCGAGGGGTCCCAGACTGCAAGAGGGTACAGGCCGGGTTGAGGGACACTCTTCTAGGGCATGAATTTCGTGCTCTGGGCCTCTAGTAGTTAATAATATTGTGTTGTATATTTGAGTATACTAAGAGAGTAATTATTAATTGTTCTCACCACACACAGAAATTGGTAACTATGTGAAGATATAGATGTGTTAATTAGCTTGATTGTGGTAATCATTTCATAATGTAGAGATATATCAAATAATCACTTGTATACCTTTAGTATTTATTTATCAAATATATGTCAATAAAGCTAGAAATAAAATCTATGTTCTGACTATCTTATATACCGTATTTTCCAGTGTATAAGACGACTGGGCATATAAGACAACCCCCAACTTTTGAGAAGATTTTCCTGGGTTAAAAAGTCATCTTATATGCTGGAAAATATGGTAATAAAAGAGTAATATGCAAATAGAACAAACAGCAGAACATCTGGACAACCAATCAAAGCATAATATGCTAATGATATGCTAAGGCTGCTCAACCACTTGCTATGATATCTACTGACAACCAGGGAGCAGACAGTAAACTGGCTGATAAGTCACTATGACATGCACTGACCACCAGGGGGCAGACAGTTGACCTGTTGACCAGTTGCTATAATGTGCACTGACCACAAGGGGGCAGATGCTCTGACCAGTAGGTTAGCTTCCTGCTGGGGTCCGGCAGATTGGGACTGAGTGAGATGGGCTGGACATGCCCTGGAGCCCTCCTGCGGTCTTTCCCTGGCCCTATCGTGCACCAGAGCCTGGCTTGTGCTCTCTTTCAATCCAGGACTCCTTGGGGAATATAGGAGAGCTGATTTCAGCCTGATCCCACAGGCCACTCCCATTGGGAGGGCTCCAGACACAGGGCTAATGGGTAGCACCAGCCTCTCCTGATCAGGGCTGATTTGGCACGAGCCCACAAGAGGCACAATGGGGCTGGGATGAGTGGCAGCGACAGGTAGGAGCTGCAAGCAGTGTTGGACTGCAGGTTTTGGCCTGGCCTGATCCCTGCAGGCCACCCAGAGGGACCCCACCCATGCACAAATTTGTGCACCAGGCCTCTAGTAAATTCACAAAAGGCATGCTTTGAAAAATTATTCTAATGGTAACATCTAGCTCACATATGAAGCACAAATTTTCTGAATTCTTGAGTAGTCAACATTTTAGTAGAACTTTTGATAAAAATTCCTAAGCAAAAGGGGCTTCTCAATAAATGAAAGAATGATGTAGTGTTTGTGCCTGTTTCATTAGCATAAAGTACTGGCTAAAGATGACTCAAGGACTGATAACCAGTTTAATAATAAATAATTATGCAGGAGCTTCAATAAGTTCTATGAGGTACAGTGAGATATCTCTCTATGGTCTTAGAAGTATTTGATCTGGTTATGCATAGTAGAGTGAGACCATCAACAAAGTATAATGATTAATGATTAATAATAACTTGTCCTATTGAATTATACCCCTGATAATTGGGGTAGTGAGGCAAGGAATTCCATAAAGTTCTCTATTTCTCATTATTTTGGTTAATGATCTGTAGAAGTAATTCCCAAGATAATATTGAAGTCTGTATGAACCTAGTACACTATGGTAGGGACAATTTTGCCTCTCATGGGACATTTGGCAATGTCTGGAGATGTTTTTGTTTGTCACAACTGAGGGGAAAGCTACTGGCATCTAGTGGGTGGAGGCCAGGGGTGCTGCCTAACATCCTTCGATGCACAGGACAGCCCCCCACAGCAAATTATCTGGCCCCAGCTAGTATTAGCACTGAGATAAGAATTCCTAAGAGGAATTCTTTAGAGATAAAAATAATCTCTGCAGGATGGGCAGAAAAATTAAACAAACGTGTCTGAGGGTAAAGAGAGGAGTTTTTAAGAAAATCTGACTTTAAATCACTATATTTATGAAATGAACCAAAAGGGAAGATAGGCAGGGAAGCTGAATTGCTGTCAGTTCTTATATAGCTGTTAGCAATGAAAATTCAAAGATAATTAGGGGAGAGAGCCAGAAACCAAGTAAAATTAAATATGCTTTGAATATAAATGATTATGAAGTATAAGCCAGAGAGGTTTGTAATGAGATCATACTAGGCAAAAACAGTGCTTTGAGGCCTGCATTAAAACAGGAACCAGTTTTGTTTTATAGTTCAGATTCAGAGCCCTCCGGCCTCCACCAAAGTTCATTTATGAACTTGCTTTTCCATCATATTATACTGTTTTGTAAACTCAAGGGTTATCTGAGGCTCTGACACCCTTGAGAATGCACACACCTGCCTTCAGAGGTGCTACAAGTGGGGAGTGTAAGGAAGACGGTGTAGTTGAGGAGGTCATGATATGACTGAGCAAAGAACCATGAGAATTCTTGTCTCGGGTTCCTTCATGCTGGTATTCCTCCCACACTGCTTTCCCCTTTATCTCCTTCCTCTGTCTTTCACTCTATGTCTTTCTTTCTGTGAACTATTTGTATGCTTTAGTTCATAGTACATTATCATTTATTCTTTTTTTGTTTGTTTTACTCGTCTCATTCCAATTCAAACTCCACCATGGGTTACATGGTAATGTCTCTGCTATTGCCACTTAAATAGTCCTTTGCCTTATAAACTCAGTAGTAGTGCAGGTCAATGGGGGGAAATGAGACATATGTAATACTTTCAACAATAAAAAATTTAAATTTAAAAAACCCCCTCAAAAAAGTAACACACAAGTTGTTGCATCTGGCTTCTCCCACAACCAACAGAGAGGGACAATGCCTAGGGTCCTTCTTTAGATTTTGGAAGTAATATATTCTTCATTTGCATATTTTATTATAGACCAATTGCCCAGTGACCCAAAATGCTACTAGTTTTGAATGGGCCAGAACACAGGAAGCTCTGCAACAGGTCAGGCTGCTGTGTAAGCTGCTCTGCCACTTGGGCCATATGATTTAGAAGATGCGATGGCTCTTGAAAGGTCAGTAGCATATAAAGATGCTGTTCCAAGCTTTTGGCAGGTCCCTTTAGGTTATGCACAGCACAATCTCTTAGAATTTTGGAGCAAAGCCCTTCCATCCATTGGAGGTAACTACTTTCCTTTTGAGAAACAAGTCTTGGCCTGCTACTGGGCCCTCATAGAGACTGAATGCTTAACCCTGAGCCACCAAGTTACCATGTGACCCGAGCTTTCCATCATGAACTGATGTTATTTGACCCACCAAACCATACAAGTGGACATGCACACTAGTACTCTATCATATTATTATTATTTTTTAATTTTTTAAAAATTATTATTACATAAAGCTTTACAAAGATTAGTACATATATCTCTTTTTCCCCCTGCCCTTCCTCCCGCCTCCTCTACCCCCCAGTGTTTTGTGTCCATTGGTTATGCTTAAATGCATGCATAAAAGTCCCATGACTAATCTGTTACCCCCCCCGCCCCAACGTCCCTGTCCTTGTTGCTGTAATTTGACAGTCTGTTTGATGTTGCTCTGCCTCTGAATCTATTTTTGTTCACCAGTTTATAATGGTTATTATTATCCATAGATGAGTGAGGACATGTGGTATTTTTCTTTCATTGACTGGCTTATTTCACTTAGCATTATGTTCTCCAGCTCCATCCATACGCCTGCAAAT
>PVJC01042849.1:0-14763 GCA_004026665.1 Murina feae
GGAGGATTCTATGATTGTTACAATGTTTCAAAAAGCTGTGTTTTGCTAGAGGCAGTTTAATCGGAGCTGAGCTGAGGGGCGAAGCTTCACTTTCGCTGCCGCAATGGAAAGGGCTGTTTACTCAGGTCCGTGAGTGGCGGCCGCCATGTTGGCTGGGCTAATTTGCATACAGCCGCTCTGATTGGCTGGTGGGCGTGGCTTACCCTGTCTCGGAGAAACGGTTAATTTTAATATTTCGCTTTTATTAGTTTAGATTTCAAGTCCACTGAAAGTGTGTGCAGCTTTTTTTAGTAGATTCCTTCCAACATGCACATTTTGAGTCATTATTATCAGTCATTGTGACTATGAGCAGTTTCAGGCATATAACCTTGACCTTCCAGACAAACCTTGAAGCAAATGAGGATTGTGTCTCAGTTAGACCCCTGCAATTAATTCTAACCCCTTAAAAATCCTTGCCTACTGGATCTTATAGGAAGTTGTTACAAACAGGAATAAAAGCAACTAAAACAACATATCAAGAGTTAAAAGCTTTTAGTCTGCTACAAATTCAGTTTTCTATTTAGCAGACTTCAAAGTCAATTTAGAAATCTTTATTTTGTGGTAAGCAAATAATGTTCCTAAAAAAAATAAAATGTGCAGCCATGCTATCCTATATAATAAAGAGATGATATGCAAATTGACCATCACTTCAACACACAAGATGGCCACTCCTATGTGGTCAAAGATGGCCACCACAAGATGGCCAGCAAGGGAGGGAAGTTGTGGGTGATCAGGTCAGCAGGGGAAGGCATTAGGAAGGACCAGGCCTGAAAGGGAGGGCAGTTGGGGGGAACAGGTCTGCAGGGGAGGGCAGTGGGAAGAACTAGGCCTGCATGGGAGGGAAGTTGGGGGGGACCAGGCCTGCATGGGAGGGCAGTTGGGGGGACTAGGCCTGCAGGGGAGAGCAGTTAGGGGTGATCAGGATGGCAGGGGAGGGCAGTTATGGGGCAACAAGGCTGGCAAGGGAGGGAAGTTAGGGGCAATCAGGCTGGCAGGGGAGCAGTTAGGCATCGATCAGGCTGGCAGGGGGGTGGTTAGGGGGTGATCAGGCTGGCAGGCAGAAGTGGTTAGGGGCAATCAGGCAGGCTGGCAGGTGAGCAGTTGGGAGCCAGAAGTCCTGGATTGTGAGAGATCCCATATTGGAGAGAGTGCAGGCTGGGCTGAGGGACACACACCATGACCCACCCCCTCCATGCACAATTTTGTGCACCAAGCCTCTAGTCTTAACTAATAAAAGCATAATATTGAAATTAACCGTTTCTCCAGGATGGGGTAAGCCATGCCCACTTGCCAATCAGAGCGACTGTATGCAAATTAACCCAGCCAACATGGAGGCCGCCACTCACGGACCTGAGTAAACGGCAGCTTCCATTGCAGCAGGAGTGAAAGTGAAACTGCTGCCCTCTCCACTATCCTGGCTCAAGCAAAACACATGTTTGCAACATAATAACAATCATAGAATCCTCGGGAGCTGAAGGAAACAGCAGGCCTGGCCTAACCACTAAGAGTAGTAACATTGTCTCATTATAGACTCTGCAAGGTGAAGCAGAGAGGAGGCTTCGTTAATAGGAGGCCTTGCCTTAAAGGAACAGCGTCAATTATAGAAGATAAACAAACCCCAGAAACATGCATCCAGGCAGCCTTGCTGGGACATTGGGTCAGTGGGAGCTGTGGGCAGCCTTAAAGCCTGAAAGCACCAATCAGCCCGTCACCCAGGCTGGCCACAACCCAATGGGGTGAGGGATGTTCCTGGGGGGCTTGGCCAGCCTGCACACAGCCATCAGCCCCTCACCCAAGGCTGGTCAGGCACGCCAGCAGGTGGACATCCCCAGAGGGGTCCCAGACTGTGAGAGGGCACAGACCGGGCTGAGGGACCTCCCGAGTGCACAGAGCAGCTGCAGGGTGGAACAGCTCAGGACCCAGGACCGGTGAGTGGGAAAGAGGCGGCAGGGTTGGCGGCCTGCTTGGTGGCTCCCCAGGCCCTTTTAGGGGCACTGGGGAGAGGGAAAGAGGCTGTGGGGGCTGAGGGCCTGCTTGGCCACTTCCCAGGCCCTTTGAGGGGCACCAGGGAGCAGGTAAGAGGTGGCGGGGGGTTGGCAGCCTGCTTGCTGGCTTCCCAGGCCCTTTGAGGGGCATCGGGGAGTGGGAAAGAGGCGGTGGGGGGTCTCGGCCTGCTTGGCGGCTGCCCAGGCCCTTTGCTGGGCACCGGGGAGTGGGAAAGAGGCAGTGGGGGTCGGGGGCCTTCTTGGCGGCTTCCCAGGCCCTTTGTGGGGCACCGGGGAGTGGCAAAGCAAGGCTGCAAGGGACCGGTGAGTGGGAAAGAGTCAGCAGCCTGTTTGGCGGCTCCCCAGGCCCTTTGGGGGAGGGGGGCGCACTGGGTAGTAGGCAAGCTTGGGAGGCAGGCAGCACCCAGCCCTGGCCACAGCTCAAAAAAGAGAACAACATGCAGGGGAGGGCAGGAGTCTGAGAGATCAACATAGAGGGGGTGCCTGCTCCAAGCCTGGGGGCAGGCCCCCAGCAGGTAGACACACACAGGAGGACTGCTCTGAGCCTCAGATGCAGCTGGGGGCAGGTCCCCAGTGGCGAGACACACACACACACACACACACACACACACACACACACACACAAAAGGCTCCTGGCAGACTGGGGCCATCATAAGACATCCACTGAGGGATTCCAGACTGTGAGAGGGGGCAGGCTGGGCTGAGGGACCCCCACCCTCTCCCTCCGTGCATGAATTTTGTGCACCGGCCCCCTAGTTTATTTATAAAGACCTATGAAAACCTTCTAAGAAGGTTTAAATGATGGTAAAACTTAAAAGTCATCAGCACAACTAATACAAACTCTTTGTTATAGATATCATCTTCAAATAATAATCTCAGAAAAGCAATCTTTATCGGACTTGCAACTAATCTCTAACAGCAGAGAGATGCAAAATTAATTTGGTTATGCCTTTGTACCTGGTTTTTTTCTACCTTTCACATAGGACAAGTGACTGCTTATCCTATGTGAAAATAGAATCTACAGAAAACACATATTCGTAGTACACTTTAATAACTCCCTCATTATCCTAGAAAGAGAAGAAATACTTTTTATTCTCTTTATAGGCTGAAAGACATGGCCAGTCTTTGTGTCATAACTGGAATCAGCTCAAAGCTATGGTTCTTTGTAAGAGTAAACTACAACCAAAACCATCAGCTGACAATTAATACAAAAAGGTAGTTAACTCAGTCCCATAGACAGGGGGAAAGGAGAAGCAACAGCTTTCTATATCCTTACTTGAAGTAAATAAAAAGAGTTCAAGTAAATATCCGCTGTGGACCCAAGGGCACTTGAAGAGGAAGGTTCTAGAAGCAGTAGGAACTGGTAAGGGCAACAAGAGCTTTATACTCTCATGATTGTGAGTTCAAATCCCAGGTCTTTCACATAGAAGTCGTGTGACCTTAGGTAAGTTTTCAAACCTCATTCAGCTGCAATTTCTTCATCTATACAAAGAAGAGAACAACACTGCCTCCAAAGTTTCCTGCGAGAAGTTTGAGATTTACTACAAAAAGTATCTGGCAGTAGTGGGAGTTCAACAGATGGTAGTTATTCAGTGGAATAGATCTTGACTTTTCTTGTTAAAAAAATAAATTAAGAAACGGAAATTGAAACTAGCAAAAGGTACTAACATTCCTCCTGGGGTTTAATACCACCAGGAAACCTAAAGCCATCAAGAAAGGAATGTGAGCCAGATAGAAATGTGACTAGTAACTAGGACTTTGTTATCTCATATTCTCAAATTACCATTATCTAACAAACCAAGTGACATCAAATCTGATTTGAGAATCATCTAAATTGAGAATAATAGTCAGAACCCCATGGATAAGAGATAGAAAGGAAGGGAGAAGGAGGAGCAAATGAAAGGAACAGGAAAGGAAAGGGAAGACAGAAAAAAGAAAAGAAAAGAAAAAAGACAGAAAGAAACCTACAGCTCCATCTGGATTCAACTTTGCTTATAAGCAGAATGACATGACGTGGGACTGTCTTCTCCTTTCTGCTATATATCCTGTAAAGCAAAGACCATAACTGCTTTGTTCACTTGCATATGCCGAGTGACTAGCACAGTGCCTGGAATGGCAGAAACATTTAATAAATAACTGTGGTCCATTCAAGTGAATTAAGGAATGAATGCTGCCTACGTCTCTGGAGTCACAGATATTCACCCTACAACCAAGAATTTGAAAACCCAGAGGACTGATTTTTATGCATTCACTCTAGGCACTTGGAACTAGAATTCTAGTATAACTGTCCCCAGGCTTGCACCAAGTGACTGTCACTTAACCATCTCTCTGGCCCTGCAAAATTGCCTTTTCAAATAAAGATCTGAGGGTTCTAAAGGGTGGCCTCAATTTCATTTCTCACACTACCAGTATTCTCATTTGCCTAATAATATAGCTTCTGGTGTTAGATATTAAAATGCAGACAGAACTGTTTAGAGACTCTGAGTTATATTTTAAAAAATCAAGATAGAGCTGTTAAAAACCAGTCAATAGTGTGTCTGCTCTCATGACTGCGAGATGCTTAATCTCATTATTCAGTTTCAGGAGAGAACAGGAGGCATGCAGTGAAATTCAAAGCAGACAAATAATATAGCTTCAAATTAGCAGCAGGTAGGGCAATGTTGCAATTACCAATTTCAATATACGTTTACCTGTCAATAATTATAACTATTTAATCAAAACATTGTAAGAAAATTTTGGTACATTGGATATTAACATTTTTTAATCCATTCAAAACAGGTCAATGTCCCATTTAGATTTATGCTTTGGGACTTTTTCTAGAACAATTCCTGTAAACCCACTGCTACCAAAACACAGAGTTGTGAGAATTAAATTTAATTGTGTACATAAAAGTGCTTTGCAAACACTTGATGACATTGTTTCTTTCTCAGCCAGTAACATGTAATGACATCACCTTCCATCCTTATCTGTCTTTCCTTTTAGAGGCAAGATTGTTCTTCTTTCCTTCTCAAACTAAGGAGATTGTTAAAAGCAACCTCATTCTATCAGAAGCTACCATATTTCAGAAATGAAGTGATTTATGGGTGCTAATTACATTACAAAAAGTTTATATATCGTTTGGGCTCAATCAGGGGAAATGGGATAGTATGTTACTGCTGTTATTAAACCCCAGAGACTCATTGATCAAGAACATAAAGATCAACCACTTGTTTTGTTAAGTAATTAACTTAACTCTTCCCCATAGCTCCCACTCAGCTTTAGAATAATCCTGTTTCTCATCGGCAGTGAGGGTCCCCAGCAATGTACTGAAAAGGGCTACTGAAAGGTGATGCCAATTAATTGCCAAAAGAAATTGCCATTTTGAAATTACATTATTGTCTAATTTGCTGCCACTAGATCGTAAAAGTGCCAATTATGCATCTCTGCTCTAATGTATTAATAAAAAAAAAGCAATCATGCATTTATTGCCTTTATAATTCCTGAGATAATTACCCAACAGGCTGAAGGTATATTTCTTCTGTGGTACAGCAAATTTAGCAGCCACATTAGAGGCTCCAGTAGATAGGAAATTAACATACCAGAACTGACTATTAGAGCTAACACCCAATATTCTCAACGACTTTATTTGAAGTGTCCTAGGGCCATTCCAAAGAATGAAGTTGTGAGAAAGTTAGAGCTTGCCTCCACACTATAACCTATTTCCTCTTCCTCCATTCTTTCCCAGGTAGCAGTGAAATAGAAAGAAAACCTTGTCTGGGAGCAAGAAGCAGGTTTCCAGGTTGTTTTACAGGCCATGTGTTCATGCGGTTCAGGAGAGATTACATTTCTAGGCTACCAATGAGCCACTCACATCTTCAGAAAGTCCCCTGCCCGTCTTGGGAAAGGTTGAAGCATCGCTACAGCAAAGACAAGAAACCTGGGGCTGAAGTGGCAGGCTAAAGGTGATGTTTTCAAGATTTGGTCTTATTATTGTGCTTGAAATTCTGTGAATACCCAGATTATAAATCTCTTCTTTTATCATAGATATAAAAATCCATTCTGCAGATAAATTGAAATGATTTAAGGAAACTTTATTTTGGATTATCTATCTTCTCTACTTTTAATATAAATGCGTTTCAACTAATTTGAAGTGTTCTTTCTTATCCCAAAAGTTATAGCATTGCGTATTTTTTGTCCACTCTTCTCCATATTTGTCACATTAAAATTGAATTAGTTAGTTCCATACATGTAACATTTTTTTCAAAATAATTTATTTTTAAATGAGGTAGAAAGAGTATCTACACTAATAAAAGAGAAACATGCAAATTGGTGTCATTCTGATTTGCCCACCAGCCAATCAGGATGAGTATGCAAATTAACCCAACAAAGATGGCAGTTAACTTGCATACGCAGTTGCAGAGCAAAGACTGAAGGCTCTGCCTGAGCAAAGATGACTGAAGACTAAAGAGGCTTGGCTTCTCCACTGTGGCCAGAGCGAAGGCCTGAGTCCTAGGTGCTGGAGGAAAATCGGTGTTGGCAGCCAGGGGAAGGAAGGCCTATTGCATGAATCTCATTGTGCAATGAGCCTCTAGTATGTAATATAATACCTTTGTGAGAAAAATAAAAACATTTTTCTTATTTACAAAAACACAGAGTAGATAAACTAGAGGCTAATGACAATAGTTGCCTTTAGGAAATGTGTAGGATTGGAATGGTGGGATATACACTGAGTGGCCAGATTATTATGACCATCCCATCAGTACTTTGTTGGGCCACCTTTTGCCTTCAGTACTGTGGCAATTCTTCTTGGCATTGACTCCACGAGATGTAGAAAGGTGATGCAAGGAATCTGACAACATGCCTGATAAATAGCACTGTCCAGTTCTGTGAGATTTGATGGTTGTGGAACCAGCTGTCTGATGGCTCTTTTAACTTCGTCCCACAAATGCTCAATTGGATTGAGATCTGGTGATTGTGGGAGCCACCTAAGCAAGGTAAAGTCTCCCTCATGTTCTTGAAACCATTCCTGCACAATATGAGCACTGTGGCATGGCACATTGTCTTGTTGGAAGAAGCTGTCTCCATTGGGATACGCCATCAACATGATAGGATGAACTTGATCAGCAAGGATACTTTGGTATGTTGTGCTATTCAGACATTGTTCCACATGAATTAAATGGCCCAAATCATGCCAGGAAAACAGGCCCCAAACCATAACACTATCCTCACCAGTTTGAAGGGTTGTACTCATGCATGTGGAGTGCATGCTTTCATGCTGTTTCCGCCAAATTCTCACTCTGCCATCTGCATGATGCAACTGGAAACGTGATTCATCAGACCACGTGATTTTTTTCCAATGCTTGACTGTCCAATCCTTGTGTTCCTGTAAGAATTGGAGATGTTTTATCTTGTTAACTGCAGACAGCATAGGTGTTTGAACAGGCCTTCGGCTTCCATATACCATAAGATGCATTGTACGGCTAATTCACCTACAAACGTCAAGTGGTCATAATAATCTGGCTATTCAGTGTGTGTGTGTGAGTGTGTGTGTAACATTGAAAAGCTGTTAAATCACATTGTTTACCCATATCTTCAGAAAAAAATCACTTCTACTGTCGTGGTAAATAATCTGCTTCCCTATTTATAATGGTCTGGCCCTCTAGCAACTTCAGCGAGAAATTATAGCTAATTTGCTTACAAATGTCAGGTGGTCATAATAATCTGGCCACTCAGTGTATATGGGAACAAGATTTTCCCATCTGTAGTTTTGATTTTTGATTTTTGAAGCACATAACTGTTTTACATACTGAATAATACACAATTAAACAAAAAGAATAAAATCATTGAATACAAACAAACAAATGATTCCAAAGATGTCTTTGCTAGATTTCTTTACACTAAATTCTGAAGAAACAAACAACAACAACAAAAAAACAGAGAATGCAGGGTAGCCTGCAGGATACTTGAATTAAACTCTTTAAAATATTTAAAGTCAAGAAGAACAGTGACCTGGCAGGGGGGGAGGAGATAGGCTGTCCTAAGGGACACTAAAGAGATAAAAATCAATTATATAATGTGTGAACGCTGACTAGATCTTCAGTTAAAGAGGGAAAAATCAACTATATGAAACATTTTGGAGAAATTTAGTATTTAGTATGGACAGCATACTGTCTGATGTTTAATAAGTAACGGTTATCTTTGTGGATGTGATGATGGTATTGTGTTTAGCATAGGATGTCCCAGTTCTTGGCAGATGCAAGCTGAAGTGGTTAGGGATGAGGAATAATGATGACAGAAACCTACTTTCAAATGATTTGACAAAGGGAATTGTGTGTCTATTTATTGGAATAAAACAGATGTTAACAGTTGGTAAATCTAGATGTGCCATACACTGGTATTCACTGTATTGTTCTTTAAACTTTTCTCTAAGTTTGTAATTTTTCAAATAAAAATTAGATTTCAAAAAGTAAAAAAAACTGAAGTAGTAGTACTGAGTGCTCCCTGGAGCTACACACGTGGGCAGAACTCCCCCAGGCTATTGAGGTAGCCATTCTAATCTCATAAAGGATTTTGTGCAAATTGCTTCTCCAGCTGTCACAGTCCACTGATATACCTTTATTCATTCCTGACATCATTCAAGTGAAGAGGTCAGCAAACTACAGCCAGAAGGCAAATCCAGCCCAGTTCCTGCTGTTGATAAAGTTTTACTGGAACTCAGCCACGCCAATTTGTTTACATATTTTATCTGTCCTTGTCTTTCCACAGCAGCTGAGTTGAGTAGGTACAAAGTGGCCCACAAAGCCTAAAATATTTTCTACCTGGTCATTTACAGAAAAGTTTGCCAATCCATGTTCTAGTGGTATTTTTTCTGCTGATTATTACAGAATCTCCTTCCCCACAATTATTCTTACATTGCTTAATGTTTCACTTTTCTTCTCTCTGAATCATTCTTCCTGAATTATAGCATCTTCTTTAACTTCAGAAATTTAACTAACATTTCATCCACACAGTCCCTAGTGACTTTGAGAATAGTTCCCCCAGGAAGCTCACAAAGGCCTTACTTGACAACATCTCCTTTTGATCAGCAGCTTGATAAGAAATCACCCTCTGAGTGGATTAAAAAAGTTTATGCATCCTTTCAAGTAACAGACATTTGATAAAGGTCTTTACTGTGTGCCAGGCACTGGTGCTGAGATGCAAAAATTCATAAATAAGACATGGTCCCTGCCTACCTACTAACTCAGTCGGGCAGGGAAAACCTCCAACAATTCAGGGTATTGTTGTGATTGTTGTTTAACACTTTCATAGTTACAGGCTAAAAACTGTTATGAGCTTTACATGTATTAACCTGTTTAGACCTTATAATAATCCTATGAGGAAAATGCTCTTATTATCCTTTTTTTCTTATTTTGGTATTAATAAAGTGTTGGTTTTTTAATTAATTTTTTTATTCTTTAAAGTATTACAAAGAGTAGTACATATGTCTCCTTTTTTTCCTCCCATTGACCTTCCCCCAGCCTCCCCTACTCCCCAGCACATGCCCTCACCCCACTCCCCCAGTGTCTTGAGTCCATTGGTTATGCTTATACGCATGCATACAAGTCCTTCAGTTATCTCTTACCCTCTCCCCACACTCCCCAGCCTTCCTGCTGTACTTTGACAGTCTATTCGATGCTTCTCTGCCTCTGTATCTATCTTTTAGTTCATCAGGTTATAATGTTCTTTATTATCCATAAATGAATGAGTTCATGTAGCATTTTTCTTTCACTGCCTGGCTTATTTCACTTAGCATAATGCTCTCCAGTTCCATCCATGCTGCTGCAAATGGTAAGAATACAAGCCTCAGTTCTCAAACTGCCTGGTACTGGCACAAGAACAGACATATAGACCAATGGAACAGAATAGAGGACCCAGAAATTGACCCAAGCTATTATACTCAATTAATATTTGACAAAGGAAGCAAGAGCATACAATGCCTTTTTAATAACTGGTGCTGGGAAATTTGGTCAGATACATGCAAAAAAATGAAACTAGATCACCAACCTACACCATAAACAAAAACACTCAAAATGGCTAAAGAACTTGAATTGAAGATGGGAAACCATAAGAATCCTACAAGACCCCATACGCAGCAAAATCACAGACATATGTCATATGTCATTAACTAGAAAAAAAGGTGACATATGTACTACTATTTGTAATACTTTAAACAATAAAAAAATATCTTTACAGACACAGATCCTAGGGCAAGAGAGACTAAGGGGAAAATAAACAAATGGGAATACATCAAAATAAAAAGCTTCTGCACAGCAAAAGAAACCATCAACAAAACAACAAGAAAGGCCATTGTATGGGAGAACATATTTGCCAATGTTATCTTTGATACGGGTTTAATCTCCAACATTTACAGGGAAGTCATACAACTCAACAAAAGGAAGATAAACAATCCAATCAAAAAATGGGCAAAGGACCTAAATAGACACTTTTCAAAAGAGGACATACAGAAAGCCAAGAGACACATGAAAGCATGCTCAAAGTCACTAATCATCCAAGAGATGCAAATCACAACAACAATGAGATATCATATCACACCTACCCGAATGGCTATCATCAACAAATCAACAAATGACAAGAGCTGGAAAGGATGCGGAGAAAAGGGAACTCTCCTTCACTGCTCGTGGGAATGCAGACTGGTGCAGCCATTGTGGAAAACAGTATGGTGTTTTCTCAAAAATTTTAAAATGGAACTGCCATTTGACCCAGTAATCCCACTTCTAGAAATATATCCCAAGAGAACAGAAACACCAATCAGAAAGGATATATGCACCCCTATGTTCATAGCAGCACAATTTACAATAGCTAAAATTTGGAAACAGCCTAAATGCTCATCAGCAGATGAGTGGATTAGAAAACTATGGTACAGCTACGCAATGGAATACTACGCTGCTATAAAAAGAATGAATTCTTATTATCCTATTTTACAGATTTAAAAAAAAAACAAATTTAGGTATGCATAAGAGAATAGAAATTTAAGGTAGGATGATACAAAGGTTTGGTAATTTGGCCAAGGTCAAACATTTATTAAGTAGCAGAGCTGGGATTTTAACCCAGGCAGTCTGGCTCCAGAGCCCAAACTCTTAACTACTCCATCAATAGTAGCTTTTATTTTTCTCTGTTCATGACCTGAGCAGAGAGGACATTGCTCCCATATGGAACACCCCTGGAGTCCCCATCACAAAACAGCAGAAGATCTGAATTAGGTTGCGCCAACTCACACACTTCCCACCATCAGCCTGCTTTGCTTTGCAGGAAGATGGGTGGGTGCTGGCACCTCAGGCTCTCAAGTTATTTGGGAATATTCTGATTTTCTAGTTAATGATTCTCTTATCAGACCAGAGCCTCTCAGAAAAGAAAATGGTGGTTCTCATTCTCCTGTAGTGGGAGGTGGGAACTATCATCTATTTTAGCCAAACTGTTGGCAACTACTTCAGACTTCTAGAGGTGAGACAAAATTATCTCCAAGGGAGACAATTCCTCAGTTTAGTAAAATACTTTGATGCATATCAATGGTGTGTTTTTAATTTGGATTTTATTTTGATTTACTTTTTAATATATTTTTATTGATTTCAAATAGGAAGGGAGAGGGAAAGAGAGAAACATCAATGATGAGAGAGGATCATTGATTGACCACCTCCTGCACACCCCACACTGGGGATCATGTTTTTTTGCTGTTATAGTGAAAGGCACCTGAACATAAATGGATAGGAGTGTTTGAGACCATGAGGGATGATCTGCTCTGCATAATAAAGAAAATTTTGAGGGCATCCCAAAGAGAGAAGATAAGGGGCTTGAGATGATTGGTAATGGAAAAGGTATGAAGGCAACCTAGAGAGAGAAGGAGGCCTAAGAAGGTGTCAATGCATTGGGACCATAAGAAGAGAAAATTGGCTAGAGAGAAATCCCCTAGTGGAGATGGTCAATGGCCTTTAGGACTGTGATGCCTGATACCAAGCTTAAAATTGTTTGCTGGGTTGTGTGATCCTAGGAGAGGGCAGTAGCTCCAGAGGAAACAGGAGCAATGTGGAAGCAAAACTGGTTTTAAAAACAGCCTCCTATTGGAGATTGAAAAGGAAGAAGTAAATCTATTTCTACTCATAGATGACATGATTTTATACATAGAAAATCCTAAGGCATCCACAATAAACTAAACTATCAGAACTAATAAAGAAAATTTCTATAAGGTTATAAAATATAAGATTAATATATGAAAATCAATTGTATTTCTGTACATTAGCAATGAACAGTCCAAAAATAAGGAAACAATTCCACTTATGATAATATCAAAACAAAATACTTAGGAATAAATATAACAAAAAAAGTACAAAATCTGCATACTAAAGACAACACATTATTATTGGAAAAAATTAAAGAAGACTTAAATGGAAAAATGTTCTATGGCCTGGCCAGCATGGCTGAGTGTCTACCTATGAACCATGAGGTCGCAGTTCAATTCCTGATCAGGGCATATGCCCAGGTTGCAGGCTCGATTCCAAGTGTGGGGTGTTCAGGAGGCAGCCATTCAGTGATCCTCTCTCATCATTGACGTTTCTATCTCTCTCCCCATCTCTGAAATCAATAAAAATGTATTTAAAAAATAAAATAAAAGTAGGGTTGTTTTTTTTAATGTCCTATGTGCATTGATTGTAAGACAATATTTTTGTGTTTTTTTTTTCCTTTTGTTAATCCTCACCTGAGGATGTTTTTTAAATTGATTTTTAGAGAGAGGGAGGGACAGGGAGAGAAAGGGAGAGAAAGAGACATGCATATGAGAGAGACACTTGGATCAGTTGCCTCCTGCACTCTGAATAATTATGAAGGCAGTGTTTGTACTTCATGTTTGTGTTTTAAACTTCCAGTAGCATTTCAGGATGAATTTCCTTTGCTCACAGCTTGGTCTTACTAAAAATAAAGAAATATCAACTGTTAAAGTGTGATACATGTTTCTGGGATACCCTGTATATTCAAAAGAAGCGAAAAACATACGTCCACACAAAAATCTGTACATACATGCTCAAAGCAACATAACTGATTTTAGCCAAAAGGTAGAAACAACTCAAAGATGTCCAGCTAGTGAATGGGTAAACAAAATGTGGTATATCCAAGCAATGGGATATTATTCATCAATGAGAAGGAATGAAGTACTGGTAAGTGCTGCAATATGGATGAGTCTTGAAAACACTGTGCTGAGTTAAAAAAAAAAAAAAAAAAAAAAAAAAGTCAGACACAAAAGTCCACATAGAAACCTATAGAAACAGAGAGTAGAATGATAGTCGCCAGGGGCTGGGGAGAGGAGATAATGAAGAGTGACTGCTAATGGGAATAAAGTTTCTTTTTGGAGTGATGAAGGTATACTGAAAGTAGGTTGTAGTGAAAGTAGGTTGTAGTGGAAGTAGGTTGTAGTGAAAGTAGGTTATGCAGCTTTCTGACTATGCTAAAAACAACAGCAGCACTGAGTTGTTCAGCATTAAAAGCATGACTTATATGATAGTGAATCATATCTCAATTTAATAATACTCTTTAAAGCCTCCTTTTCACCAAAAACCAAAAGAAGGTGACCCTGAAAAGGGAGGGAAATAGTTGGCAGGGAAGGAAATCAGTTCATTCCTAGAGAAATATCCTTTAAAAAGTGTTTCTTTTTAATTCAAGAGAATTAAAGGCAGTTTTGAAGTACTACACCAAATAGCAGTTTCATCTATTCTAATAAAAGTGGTTTCAGACAATTCTGACTCAGAAGGAAAAGGAAAAGACACTTCCAAAACAACATGTTGTGGGTAGATTATTTTTTCTTCTCAGAGTGACGGTTCAAAGGAAGTGTGGGTAGAATTCTCTAGCTGCAGAAAAGCCTTCATTCTCTTAAGACTAGGGATGTTCTCAGAGAGAGCAGGCTGAGAATATATTAGGTGCCTGAGAGCCAGTCCTAGCTAGGACTCATCCCAGCAAGGTGGATGGGGACACAGGCCTGGGAAGGCTGAGAGGTGTCAGGAGAGGAACTACCTGGGTAAGACTGCCCCTGCATAACCTCTCCCCACTGCTCACCAGGCACTTGTGGCAGGTTCAAGGATGCTGCAGACTGCACAGGTCAGGTACCTGGATGAGGTTGTGGCAAAGACCATTTTTGTGATGTTGATAGTAACTAGAGCAAACTGGGGAAGCTAACCCAATTCTATCCCTCAATCCCTCAAGTTCTCAGTTCTCTCGTGGTTTTTTTTTTTAATTTATCTTTATTGTTCAGATTATTACAGTTGTTCCTCTTTTTTCCCCCATAACTCCCCTCCTCCCAGTTCCCATCCCATCCTCTGTCCTTACCCTCACCCTGTTGTCCTCATCCATAAGTGTATGATTATTGTCCAGTCTCTTCCCACATCCGCAACTCCCTTTTCTCCCCGAAAATTGTCGACCACTCCCTTTCTATGCCTCTGATTCTATTCTATTCACCAGTTTATTCTGTTCATCCAATTTTTTATTCACTTGATTTTTAGGTTCACTTGTTGATAGATATGTATTTGTTGTTCATAATTTTTATCTTTACTTTTTCTTCTTCCTCTTCTCAAAGGATACCTTTCAGCATTTCATATAATACTGGTTGGGTGGTGATGAACTCCTTTAGCTTTTTTTTTGTCTGTGAAGCTCTTTATCTGACCTTCAATTCTGAATGATAGCTTTGCTGGGTAAAGTAATT
>PVJC01042850.1:0-14760 GCA_004026665.1 Murina feae
CCCCCAGGCACACCGTGGAGGCTTGGAGCAGGCACCCCCTCTATGATGATCTCTCAGACTCTTGCCCTCCCCTGCATGTTGTTCTCTTTTTTGAGCTGTGACCAGGGCTGGGTGTGGCCTGCCTCCCAAGCTTGCCTACTGCCCATCTTCCTCCAGCCACCAGAAAGCAGGGAAAACCCCGCCTCGTGGTCAGGCCAGCATTTTTCTGCTCCCTGATCCCTGGAAGGGGTCTGGAGAGCCGCCAAGCAGGACTCCAGCCCCCAAGAGCTTGCTTTCCCGCTCCCCAGTGGCCCCCAAAGGGCCTGGGGAGCCACCAAGCAGGCCACTGACTTTTTCCCACTCACCGGTCCCCTGCTGCCTTCCTTTCCCACTTCCCGGTGCCGCCAAGGGGTCTGGGCAGCTGCCCAGCAGGCCGAGACCGTCTCGCTGCCTCTTTCCCACTCCCCAGCTTGCCACCTTGCTTTCCCACTTCCTGGTGCCCTGCAAGGGGCCTGGGAAGCCCACCAAGCAGGCTGCCGACCCCCTGCCGCCTCCTATCCGCTCCCTGATGCCCCTCCAAGGGCCTGGGAAGCCCACCAAGCAGGCTGCCCACCCTGCCGCCTCTTTCCCACTTCCCAATGCCCTGCAACCCTGCCGCCTCTTTCCCACTTCCCAATGCCCTCCAACCCTGCCGCCTCTTTCCCACTCACTGGTCCTGGGTCCTGCGCTGTCCTGCCCTGCAGCCGCTCTGTGCACTCGGGAGGTCCCTCAGCCCGGCCTGTGCCTTCTCACAGTCTGGGACCCCTCAGGGGATGTCCACCTGCTGGCGTGCCTGACCAGCCTGGGTGAGGGGCTTTAAGGCTGCCCACAGCTCCCATTGACCAACGTCCCAGCAAGGCCGGCTGGACGCAGGTTTCCTATAATTGATGCTATTTCTTTAAGGCGGCTTCTATAATGAAACAATTGTTACACTTAATTGTTGCAAATGTGCGTTTTTGCTTCATGCCAAAGGCTAAGGAGCCAGCGAGCAGGTAGTTTCGCTCTCGCTCCTGCTGCAACGGACGCTGCCTAAACGTTTACTCAGGTCCGTGAGTGGGGTGGCCGCCACACCTCGCGGCTTCTATAATGAAACAATTGTTACACTTAATTGTTGCAAATGTGCGTTTTTGCTTCAGGCCAAAGGCTAAGGAGCCAGTGAGCAGGTAGTTTCGCTCTCGCTCCTGCTGCAACGGACTCTGCCTAAACGTTTACTCAGGTCCGTGAGTGGCGGCCGCCATGTTGGCTGGGCTAATTTGCATACAGCCGTTCTGATTGGCTGTGGGTGTCCCGGAGAAACGGTTAATTTTACTATTCCGCTTTTATTAGTTTAGATATTTCTGCAATGTTCGTTTGATTATTTTGATTTTTAGGTTTAGTTGTTCATAGATGTATATTTATTGCCATTTTATTGCTCATACTTTTGATTTTTTTTCCTTTTCTTCTTAAAGAAGACCCTTTAAGATTTCTTGTAATACTGGTTTGGTGATGATGAACTCCTTTAGCCTTTACTTATCTGGGAAGCTCTTTATCTTTTCTTTGAATTAAATGATAGCTTTGCTGTGTAGATCAATCTTGAGTATAGGTCCTTGCTTTTCATCACTTTGAATATTTCTTGCCACTTCTTTCTGGCCTGAAATGTTTCTGTTGTAAGACTTATGAGTGCTCCCTTGTAGGTAACTAACAGCTTTTTTCTTGTTGCTTTTATGATTCCCTTTGTCTTTAAATTTTTACATTTTAATTTTGATGTGTCTTGGTGTCGGCATTTTTGTGTTCATTTTTTCTGGGACTCTCTGCATTTCCTAGACTTGTAGGTGTAGGTCTCTTTTCTTCCCCAGGTTAGGGAAGTTTTCTGCATTATTTTTTCAAGTAGGTTTTCAATTTCTTACTCTCTTTTCTTCCCGGCACCCTCATTTTGCAAATATTGACACTGAAAGTTCAAAGAGATGGATTCTACCAAAAGCCTGGGGAAACTTTACCAGTTGTGACTTTGATGAAAATCATTGCCCCAACTGGCACTGGGGTTGCAAGCTTCTGAGATCCTAGGCAGAGCACCTAAGTACACTGTGCCTGAACTTCTGCCCCAATGACATGAATCCGAAATATGACAACTGCTCCTGTTGCATGAGAATTACTTTCTGGACCAGTAGTCTTATTTTAAAAATTCTTGAAAGTTTTACAAAAGTGTAATAAAATTCATCTCTTATTGAAATAGGGACACAATCTATATATGCATAAGAGAATAATATTTTTAAAGATATTAACCTATGCTCTTTTTGTTTCTCTTACCATTTTCACATTTCTCTTTTTCCCTTTCAAGCACATAGACCAGTTTACTGAGACCCATTGCCATACAAAAGGATGTGATGAAATACAAGAAAAAATAGCACACAAAAAATAATCATATGTGTTTGGTGGGATATCACAAAAGCTTCATTCTCTTGAAATATTTAGAGGGTTTAAAGCATATCAATTACTTAGGAAAGACATCATGAAAACACAGGGAAGGTGTAGAGAAAAGAAACTGCATATTTCTCAGTTGTATGTTGTCCCCTGGCCCATTCATTACAGGGCTGAAAAAGCAAACTACAGGTCTGAGAGAGGGAGGGTAGATAGAAGCAAAGGAACACAATAGCCCTTGTCCTCTCTCCTAGGTTATTGCTGGGCAGGAGATAGGGTCCCAGCATTTAAATGGGTCCATAATGTGTATTGGCTTATGGTCTGTAGGCAGCCTTGGAGATACTAACATGTTCTCACATGCTTTTCAAGTTGCAGAAATGCTGTTCTGTCTCTTGCTATTACATAGGAGTAACCTAGAGAGTTTCAGTGCTGCAAGAATCAGGGGAGAGGACATCAGTATCATGAATTCTACTGAGATTGAAACCATTTCTTCATTTGGGCATTATAAAGGACCTCAAAATGTGTAAACACCCTAAGTGAAAGGAAGAATATCCTAAAGTATTTTTATTTTTCAAAAAATAAGAATCTATTAATATTAAGTACAGTACTAATAGTTGAGGACATAGCAGATAAATTAAATTTTCATCTTTATGAAGCTCCCATCTGTGTGTGTGTGTGTGTGCGTGTGTGTAAGACAGTTAATAAATAGTGTAAATACATAGTATATCAGATTGTGGAAAGTGCTACTGAGAAATGAAAAGCATAGTAAGGAGATAGCAACAGGAATTAACTCTCCCTGGAATTTCAGACTCATCAGTCCAATCTCTATTTAATATCACCCCATAGTGCTTAATTGATATTTCAAAGTATTTATAAACGGAATTTGAGATTCCCTTCCTACCCTGGGATTTCCTATCTCAGTAAGTGGCCCTGTCATCAAGCCAAAACTCAAAATATTATCATGGACTTCTCTCTTGTCAATCCATCAGCAAGTCACACTGAATCTACTGTTAAGTATATACCACCCTAGCCTATACCACCATCATCTCATTCAACCCAGTTGTCTATTCTTTCTTTTTTGACCTCCTAAATTCCAGTCTTCCCATAGCAACTCCAGTAATCTAATATAATAAAAGAGTAATATGCAAATTGACCATTACCCGAGACACCTAAGCCATGCCCACCAGCCAAGCCACATCTCCCAGCCAACCAGAGTGCTGTATGCAAATTAGCCAAGCCAAGATAGATGCCGACAGCCATGGAGCTAGAGCAAACCAGAGGCTTCTGTTGCAACTGCCTGCCTAGGCTGGCTGAGCCTCTGCTCACAGCCAGGCCCACCAGCCAACCAGAGTGGCTGTATCCAAATTAACCCAGCCAAGATGGAGGCTGGCAGGGCAGCTCTGCACTGGGAGCCTCCATAGCCAGCATAGCTATGCCAGGTGTGTCAGCTCAGTGGGGGCAGGGTCTGGCCTGGGGCCTCCTTGGGGCATCCAGGAGCACCTGTCCTGGGTCCACTGCTTGGCTCCGCCCCCCAGGGGCCTGCACCAGGCATGTGGGAGAGCAGGTCCTCCACGGGGCATGCAGGAGCAGCCGTCCTGGGTCTACTGCCTGACTTTGCCCCCCGGGGGCCTCCTTGGGGCATCCAGGAGTGCCGGTCCTGGGTCTGCTGCCTGGCTCTGCCCCGGGGGCCTCCACAGGGCGTGCGGGAGCATCTACTGCACAGTGCGGAGAATCCAAAGCCAGTTGCTGCCCAGGTATGTTTTCTCAGCAGCAGGGCCCCACTGAGGGATCCTGCACCAGCGTCCGCCCCTGGTTCGCCACCCAGCTCTGTGCCAGGTGTGTCCCCTCAGCGGTGGGGGCCCACCAGGTGTGTGCAATCATGGGCTTTCCAGTGGGAAACATCCAGGCCTGCACTCACCAGCCCTCCCACACCCCAGTGCACGAACCCTGAAGGGGTTGTAGGCAGCCTGAAAATGGCCCGCAGCCCCTCACCCAGGCTGGCTAGGCATGCCAGCAGGTGGACATCCCCCCCCCCCAGGTGTCCCAGACTGCAAGAGGGCACAGGCCGGGCTGAGGGACTCCCACTCCCTGAGTGCATAAATTTTTGTGCACCGAGCCCCTAGTCTTTAAATAATGTCAATCATCTTTTCACCCAGTCCACCAACCCCCTTCCTCTGGAAACCATCAGTTTGCTCTCTGTATCTATGAGTTTGTTTATGTTTTATTTGTTTATATTGTATGGAAATGTGAAGGGATTGAGAAGTATGAATAATGGTTACAAAATTGTCATGGGAATGTAAAGTACAGCATAGGAAATTTAGTTAATAATATTCCAATGACTAGGTATGGGACCAGTTGAGTACTGAAAATATCAGGTGGAATACTTTCCTTTCCTCTTACTTCTCTTCCTCTCTATTTTTATGGAAAATATATTCATCCTCCTGAGACTAAGATCTGTGCCTTTAACTCATCCTTTCTGCCTTCCTCGCAATTTGTTCTTTCAATCACTGCAGCCCTAATGCTCTCCTTCTCCCCCTTTCTCCCTCCCTCTAAGGATCTCAAAAAAACCACAACAAATCAAATCCAAATATTACAGTGAATCAAACCCAAATTATCACAACCCCAAATATCATATTGTTTCCTTCTAAACCTTTGTCTCTCACTTCCCCATCTGCTCTCTATTCTAGTATTTTTTTTGTCCCCACCTATCACTCACTTCTCAATACATCATTTCTTTTTCATCACACCAGGAATATATTTTTTCCAAGTTTCCAAAAATCTCTCCATTATTTTATTCAATGGAAATTTATTGGTCTATGTTCTTTGATCCAATAGCAACATTTGACATTTATTCTATCCTTTCTCTCTTGTTGTTATTTCTTCTCTGGCTAAAATTCTCCATCTTTTAGTGGGATTCTTTTCTCTGGTTAGAATTTAGGTACTTACCTCTTCCCATCCTTTACATTTTATTTTATATGTTCATAGATTCCATTTATAACATAGTCTTATTCCTGATATTTCTTACCACAGACTTATATATTCAATTATTTTCTGGGAAATCTAGCATTGCTGAAAGCATCTTGGCTCCTTCCATTCCTTCAGCCTAATATCCAATCGCTTTGTGTACTCAGCCTCTTGTAAATCTCTTTCATATGTTATCTTTTCCACCCCTTTATGAACCACTTGTCATCCTCCTAATTTCCTTCTGCTTCTAGTCTCTCCTTCTCCTGACCTTTAATTATGCACATGATAATCTATTCAAATTGTCAATATCACCATTTTGCTTCTCTGCTTGTGATTTGTCAAAATTTCTTCATAAATTTTATATTTACACTAGAGGCCTGGTGCACAAAAATTTGTGCACTGGGAGGGGGGGAGCCCTCAGCCTGGCCCAGCCTGTGCCTTCTCGCAGTCTGGGACCCCACAGGGGACATCCACCTGCTGCTTAGGCCTGCTCCCCAGGCCTAAGTCAACAGTCAGACATCCCTCTGGCAGCCCAGGAGCCCTTGAGGGATGTCCACTTTCCAGCAAGGAGTAGGCCTAAGCTGCAGTCGGACACCGTTAGCACTGCTGAGGAGGCAGGAGAGGCTCCCACCACCACCACTGTGCTGGCAGCCATCAGCCTGGCTTGTGACTGAGCAGAGCTCCCCCTGTGGGAGCGCATTGACCACCAGGGGGCATCTACTGCATTGAGTATCTGCCTCCTGGTGATCAGTGTGTGTCATAGTGACCAGTCATTCCCAGTGGTTCTGCTGTTAGGGTCAATTTGCATATTATTCTTTTATTATATAGATTGTTTCCTGTGTCTGAAGTTTTGTATGACACTATTCTGTGCCAATAATTTACTTGTACTTATTTCTTTGAGTTAATGATTAAAATATGGAAAATCTTAATGCATTAAACTTAATAATGTTTCTATAAGTTTTCCCCATGTTTTGAAATAAAATGAATACACTTAATTAGTATTGTGCAATCATTATAATTTGAAGATAAAAAGCTTTGAGGCATGGATCATACACCAAATAGATCCCATATATGCTGTTCAGAAGATAAATATATTGCTGTCAGAAGTGAAATACAATAGCATGAAAAAATAGTATATATTTTATTTCTAAGAATAATAAATAGTACTAGTAAATATCATTTTGATATTCAGAACACTAAAAAATAACAGGAAAATAAAGTATCCTTTAGAATTTGCCCACACATATTTATTTTGAATTTTCTAATATTTGAGAAGATTCTCACTGATCCTTGCCAAATGTCATCAGAGGACATTTCAAAGATATATGAGTTTTCATTATCACATAACCAGGGATTTTTCTGAATAAATATTTTTTGAAAAATACTTGTTAGGCAATCTGTACAAAAATATTCAAAGGCCTAACTACTCTTAAATAAAGTGTGTGTGTTCCATCTAAGCCCCCAATGCAAATCAAAATTGTCATAACTCAGATTACCTCAATTTTATTTATAAAGGAATAAATCTCTCCACATAAACACAAATCATTAGCATGGAAAGATTCATAACATCATTCTAAATTAACTAATTTAAAAGAACTACACACACACACACATAAGATCTAGAATCTGTGTATTTCTTTTTCTACTGGAAATAAATTACTGGGAAAAGCTATAACATTATCTATTTATTTGATAATTCCTCCAAGGCTGCAAAGTCCTTTGCAATAAAAACTGAACTTATTTATATAACACTTTGAAGTTTACAGACCAGGTTACATGTATTATACCACTTGATGCTCCCTTCAGCCCCTGGTGATAACATACACAGGACTTACTTTGCAACTTTATAATTAACAGACAGGAGATGAAATGAGACAATGACTTGCCCAAAATTATGTAGCTGTAGAGTAACAGAGTTAAAACTTATACCAAATCTTACAAGAGTCATCTTATATTCTTTCCACTTTTCATGTTTTATTCTGGTGAAAGTATACGAAACTGTGTATGACAAACCAGTACAAAAGTGGAATTCTGTGTGGAACTTGACTTCTAGAGAGTTTTACTTCCATTGAGACATCAACCTCAACTTTAAAAAGCATTTTAGAAAAAGACAGAAATATGTAACTTTTGATAAGAAAAATAGGTGATACCTATTTTTCAAAGCAGACTCAAAAGACTCCTGAAAGCAGTTAAAGCAACCTAAGTGGTGAAGATCTTTGCATGATTCTTGGAGGGGCTGCTGGCTTCTTATTTCCTTATGAAACAATGATTAGGGAATAGAATATGATGATCAAGGACAATGAATAGCTGATCAAAGAGGATCCTGTCAAAAGACATGTATGGGAAAAATGTACCTAGTTAATAGGATTTTTATAATCAATATTTTAGTAAAATTCTCCTTGAATAGAAATATTTTTCTTTTATCCTGTTTTTTATTCTTTTGATTGTCACTAAGTTAAAAAAACATTCTTTCTAGACTATAGGGATATCCTATATAACAAAAGCCTAATATGCTAAGTGTCCAGTCATCTGTCCAATCAATCAAAGCATAATATGCTAATGATATGCTAAGGCTACTCAACTGTTCACTATGACATGCACTGACAGCCAGGGGGCATATAATCGACCGGTTGACCAGTTACTATGATGTACACTGACCACCAGGGAGTAGATGTTCCAACCAGTAGGTTAGCTTGCTGCTGGGGTCTGGCCAATTGGGACTGAGTGAGAATGGCCGGACATGCCCTGGAGCCCTCTTGCGGTCCCTCTCAGCCCTCCCTGGCTGGCCAACCTCCTGCGTTCCTCCCCGTCCGGATCATGCACTAGTGGGTCCCTTGGCCTGGCCTGTGTCCTCTAGCCATCCGGGGCCCCTCAGGGGATGTTGGAGAGCCAGTTTTGGCCCAATTCTGCAGACCAGGCCAAGGACCCCACTTGTGCTTCTAGTAACAAGTAAAGAACTATTTAACACTTGAAACAATAAGCTAGAAACATGCATATATTGGGTACAATCAGTGAGCATAGATCTAAATTAGATTATCTAATCAAGATATCTAATTCCTTTGCACTGCAGGAATTTTACTTTGGAAATTTTAGAAAATTTAAATTATACCTGCAGAAAACTAATATTCACTAATTTCAACTTCCTGGGGGAAAAGGAAGCATCTATTTTGGTTTTTAGTTATTGATTACTGCTTCTCTCTCCAACTTTCTGTGTTGCAGTGTAGACTCCCTGCTTGACTATGAGCTCATTGAGAGTAAGGGCTGACTGCTCCTACCATGTAATACAGGTACCTGCTACAGACGCCCAGAAGATACTTCAACAGGTATTTTTCAATGAGAATAAGTTCAAATGTGTGATGTAAACTTTGACTTTTTGGGAGAGGTGATATGGAGCCTGAATATGGTAGGTCCATATCCAGCTTA
Organism: Murina feae; assembly: GCA_004026665.1. Classification (NCBI taxonomy): domain Eukaryota; kingdom Metazoa; phylum Chordata; class Mammalia; order Chiroptera; family Vespertilionidae; genus Murina; species Murina feae. The sequence continues at coordinate 8,803 of PVJC01042850.1, forward strand.
CTTATTGATAGTACATATAACTTGTACAAATAAGTTATAATGATTTTTTTAAACAATGAGAGTAATATATTTACTAGTAGAAAACAGAATGTCCAAAAACAAAACAAAAAATTATTCTATATAACTCAATAACATTAAAGCATCGTATATTTTAGCAAACTGTTTCTAAAAACAATTTAAAATATCTTTAACTATGCAAGGTCATAAACACAATAGTGCCTATTAGTATTAGCTGTTATAAAATATCTTTGAATAGCAATAAAGTTGCATCAGATATAGCGTGGAAGGAATTTTATAAACAAAAATACATTTGCATCTATTTTCTTAAATGAAATTTACCATTTTCAATATTGATAATTTGTTTAATAAAAGTATGAATTTGAGGATGTTGGAAATATATGAGTTATTCCTGAAAACATCATGTTAAGTAACTGAGTTTATGATAAATTCTACATAAAATCCAGCTAACCTAGTTTTTCAAATTGCTTGAAATTACAGCTGAAGATATTAACAATTTTTTTATTAAAGAATATAGTGGCCATATCACCCAAGGCAATATGCTGATTAAAGCAGATGCAATGGAAGATAACCCATAAGCTTCATAAATCTTTGGATAATAGATTGGTGATTCACTGTAATGTGCATATTAAGCTAAATGGAAAATTGGGTCAAATTAGACAGTGAGATAGAGTTGTTCGTGTATGTCATGGCTGGCTATGGAGATAATCAAAGTGACATTTCTTAACCTAAGTCTCTAGAGATAAGGTACTTGGCATTAAATTAGTCAGTTACCTAACCTTTCAGAAAATTTATAGGTGTGATCATTAAAAGAAAATTGTCTTAAAATGTGCAATTATGACATACAGTACAATTGTAGGGGACAAATTTTCTGTCTAAATAGTAAATTGAAACCCTGCCTTGAAGAAATGAGAGTTTAGAAAAAGGCATTTCATGGTTATTTGTATAAAATAATGTACCTAACTCATACTCATGATGGCTGCTCTGTATGGCCCTAAGCACTCTAACATTCATGGGAGAACAAGTCCTCAGAGGGCCATTGTAAGATTCAAATAATTGGTCGTATCCATCAGCTTTTCTGAAATGGAAATATTTAATTTTTTTCATAAGGCAAAACACTTATTTTGAAGAGATGACAGGAAATAAAAGCTTAATTACATAGAGTGATTCTATGTTGGCTATTAATTAGAGTCACACTCAAGGAAACTTGAAAGCAGTTCTGAGCAACTTCTGAGATTTGGCACTTCCTATCCAAATACAACTGCACAATGACACTTTTCCTTAGTCACTAAATTTAGCTAAAGTTGGTGGGCCTTAAATATAAACCTGATTGATGTAATCAGTTTAAATTTTGGTGACTGCCATGTTAGAAATGTATTCATCTGATTATCTTTTAGATAATTATGTTTAGATGACTCGGGAGCCCAGCTCACGTAGGCCTTTATAAATTCAGTAAGAGTTCAATTCCCAAACAGTGTTGGCCTTATATATACAGAGGATTGGATACTATCATGTTTGGACATCCTGAGGCACCCAGATAATCTCCCAGACAGGGGTACTGAAGGTATCTTTGCTGAGAACAAAAACCGTTTGCATTATGTTAAATGGAAAATGCAATTACCTGAACCATGGGGACTTTCAGGCTGTTTGAATCATGTCATCTTACTATGCCTAATTTCCTGCACCCTCAGGCCAGTAACGTCCTTGCTCTTGACTTATCTTTCTCAGTGTTTCTGACTTGAAACCACATTGGAATCATCTTCAGGGCTTGTTAAAGTACAGATTGCTGGGCCTCATCAGAGTATTTGTTCAAGAATTTGCATTTCTAATAAGCTGCTAGCTGATGCTGATGTAAACTTTGAGATCCATTGTTCTTCCATGGCTAACCTGAAGTAGCTTTTGATTCATTCATATAGTCCTCAGTTATTTTTTAATGTATTATCCATTAAATTATATAAAATATAAATATCCTATATAATAAAGAGGTAATATGCAAATGGTCATCACAATTTTGTGCCCTCATGCCCTCCTGCCCTCTCGCCCTCATGCTGGGGCTGGGTGACCTGAGGCTGCACTGGAGGACCTGAGGTCATGCACCCTGCCCCAGCACTGGGGCCCAGGGACTTGAAGCTGGCTGAGGGACCTGAGGTTGCACTGGAAGACCTAAGGCTGCACCACCCCCACCCGGCTCAGGGCTGGGGGTCTGAGGCTGCACCCCCCCACCCTGTGGGGCTTAACAGGGGTGGGGCCAGCCAGGTCTGGTTCATGTGCCATTTCGAGGTGCATGCTGATTGGCAGGGACTTGACTCTGGGTCCTGCGGTGTGTCCCAGACTCTGACAGGAGGAAGATTTTCAAATACATTTTACTAATTTTCTTTAATCTCTGACACTTGTTTCTTTCATTTTTCTTTCATCTTCCTTCACTTACAGAGAAAGGGCAAATAGCAATATTAAAATATTTCCTCTAATTAATTCCCTTTTAATGTGCACAAATTTTGTGCACCAGGCCACTAGTATTTATAATAAATCATGCACTCTGTAAGGAACATTAAATAACAAGAGATCTTATGGTCTTCTCCTTTCCAGTTGTCCCATGCCTTCCTGCTGCTCTAAATCCCAACACAGTGATTCCTCTTTCCAGGCACTCTAATCCTTGAAGGAAACTCAACTTTAAAATTGTTCCTTTACCCAATTCTTAATTGCTTTCATACAATTTTCTTTTGCTTTACACAGGTGATCTCATTTTGTGGCATGAAGAATGCAACCTATTTAAACTAATACATACTAATGCTTGAGACTTGGTGTGAATGTTCACATCTTAGAAAAAGGTGCCGTTGAGATAGCATCAATTTCAAAACCATGACAACATGAAGTGAAAACTGTCAGGTAGTTGAGGTGTGCTTTTTCCCTCATGTCTCCTAACTTTGCACCCACCTCATTAGCTCTGCAAATGATTCATCTAGAGACAAAGCTCTGAGCAAGATGAATTGGTTTGGAACTACTTGGGATATTTGGTAACTTTGTAGAAACGATATACAGTTTCTGTTTTAAAGAGTGTGTCTGCATATTCCTTCAATCAAACATTGAAAAGTTATAAAACCCTTGTGACAACCAATAAATCTACCTAAACATCTGTTCTTATTGGCAATGTTCCAATAAGATGTTTCTGTTTTTATAAAGTGTAACTATTATCCATTACATGGCCATAGAAGTCCATGGTTCAGGTAATTGTATGGTAGTTTTCCCATCAGAGGTATATATGAGTCCATCTCTCCTATACAAATTTACTTCCTAGATTTTTAAGTGGTAAAAATAGCATAATATGTTTAATAGAAGTGATTCTAAAATCATTGCTAGTCTGAGGACTAATATGAGAAAGACAACATTGGCCTACTATAGCAAGGAAGAAAGAAAATTATGTAAGCAGTTTAAAAGGTACTAAGAAATAGAAGGGCAAAGGAGTTGGAAATGGTGTTGAATGATGGTGGCGACGATCTGGAGGAATTCATAATTATGAACCATGGACCTCTGAGCTGCTGTTGCTGAGGCTGCCTTGTTGACTCTCCCTCCTTCACTTCCTTTTTTACTTCTCCTCTTTATTATCTTTCATCTCTTACTTCTCACTCTCTTCATCTTTTTAAATTTTCTTTTTATTTTGTTGTTCTTTATTTGACTCTACCCGCCCCCAAATCTATGTATTCATCAATTACCAACTTTATTTGCTGATTTAATGCTTTCAGCTAACATAAACAATTGAAAATAACTGTACATTTAGTCACAATTTCACTTTCTGACAAATTCCTTTATAATCTGATTTACACACACAAAAAAATAGGTTACTATCTGTCCCTGAGGTAAAACCCTGGGCAAAACACTCAGGACTCCTCTGGGTCTTGCTTTCATCCGTTAGCAAATAGTTGAGTTAAACAATTTCTAACTCTAAATCTTATTTTCTGCATTTTCTAATCCTATATAATTATTGCTAAGGGAACTTTTTACTACAAATTGCTAGTCCATGTAGAACTAACAACTACTTATTATTTTTTTAAAATATATTTTTATTGATTTCACAGAGGAAAGGATAAGAATGACAGAGAAACATCAGTGAAAGAGAATTATTGATTGGCTGTCTCCCATACACCCCTAAATGGGGATCGAGCCTGCAACTGGGCATGTGCCCTGACTGGGAATCGAACTATGACTTCCTGGTTCATAGATTAACATTTAATAACTGAGCCACATTGGCCAGGCAATAACTACTTATTTTATTGGGGAAATAAACAGGGGGAGAATGAGAAGTGTTTTCAATGGAGACATGACATGACATTTATTGTGAAAGTAAAACTGCTGAGTTGTGATGTCTCACATATTTTCTATCCCATATATATATTTGAAAAAATATTTTCCTCAGTTATAATTAAAGTTTTTATCTTGTGCTGACTGCAGTATTCTATAAATGTTGTTTTTATTGTTGTTTTCCAGCACTAGCATTTCGGGCCTTTAATTTTGTTTTATTTTATTTTTACAATTAGATACTCCAGTATAAACTGGAAATATTATAAACAGAACCAACCATGCAGACAGCATGTGAGAGCCTTTTCTGGTAAAAATTTCACACAATATACTCAGTCCATTTGCATTCTCTCACTGAAGCTTATAAAACAAGATAGGAAAGGCAGATGTTCACATTCGCTCAGGCAGAGGTCAGAAGCAACTTTCAGAGGGAATTTGAAGCTTAGGCAAAAATCCAAACGCATAAAAGCACATCCATTTTAAAACCAGTAAAAATGAACTGTTACTTGGGATAGCAGATGGCAATGTTTTATGAACTATTTTGTAACATTATAGAATTCCCAGCATCTACTAAAATTCAGCTTCATGAATAGCATTAAAGAAGTTCTGCTGTTTTTCCACATGGTATTTTTATGTGAAATGCTATATAGTGAACTTAAAAAGAATTTATTAAGATGTGAAAGGATTGCTAATGCACACAATGGCAGGTGAGCACCAGGTCAGCATGATGCGAGCCAAAGATCCTTCTCCATGCTGTGAAAACATGTGTCTGTGCTTTGACCTGGAATGGAACCTGTGACCTCTAAGTGTATGAAAGGGTCCTCCAATCAACTGAGCCATACCAGCCAGGGCTAGAATATAACCTTTTAATGGACATTTAGCTAATTAGCACCTAATCCTATATGATTATTGCTAAGGAAACATTTACTACAAATTGCTAGTTCATGTAGAATGAACAACTACTTATTTTATCTTAGTAAGAGAATGAGAAGGCTTTTCAATGGAGAAATGACATTTACTGTGAAAATAAAACTGCTGAGTTGTGATGCCTCACATATTTGTGTATTTACCCTTCATGTTTTTATTTTATTTTATTTTATTTTGCCAAATAGTAAGGAATGGAATGGAAGAATTCAGAGGAAAAGTCTGAATGTCTTTGAAGATTTTCTTCAGTAGTTGGACATAAGAAACAACAGCAACAGGGATGTTCAATTAAATTTAATGCAACCAGAAACCAGAAAGGAAGGGAACTGGGGCTTATGACCTTGGAAGATTGTATATAAGTTTGAGTAGCAAAAGGTACAAATTTTAAAATAAAAATTAACATTACTTGATTCTTATTTTCTCAAAAGTTAAGTAAAAAATAATGTTATTAAGATAACTTTTAATAAATAAATTTGTCAGAAATACTAGAATTATAAAGAATTCTGATATTTTTCAATAATAGAAATATTAATTCAATAATTTCATGTAGAATTTGGTTTCATATACAAATAAACTTATCTTACAGTAAACTTTAGGTTTGTTATATTTATGGCATTGCAACTGCCATATTCTAATATATTGATCAATGTTTCACAAGCTATATATAGACAGGTTGCTACAAAATTACCGAAAGACTTACCATAAACATCCTATCTAATAAAA